>JABWIB010001661.1:55851-68441 GCA_016617825.1 Platyplectrum ornatum | reverse complement strand
CCATGGGATCCTCTCTAGTGAAGACGGAAGAAAAGTAATTGTTTAATATCTCAGCTTTAGCCTTATCATCATGAATCAGTCCCCCCGTCTCCTCTTTTATTGGTCCTATGTTGTCTTTTTTTATTCTTTTTCCATTTATATATTTAAAGAACTTTTTAGGGTTTGTTTTGCTCTCTTTAGCAATTAGTTTCATTCACAAAAGCTGAACATGAGTACTATGCCAGCTTTTGATGAATTAAAAAAAAATGTTTTTTAAAAAATAAAAATCCACACGGACACAAAACAGTATAATTTTTTTTAACATTTTTTTATTATTTTTTATTAATATTATTTTTTATTATTATTATTTTTTTATTATTTTTATTATTTAATTTTTTTTACATTTTTACACACATCTGGAGCTTATTTATTCTCAAACAGGCTATTAGTAGCCTGTTTATGAATAAATAGGCACTTGATGTGTGCTTACTAATGTCAGACTGACAAATCTGTCAGTCTCCACACTGAAACAGCCGTGATCGGCTAGTCAGAAATAATCAGTGGCCATTGGGGGTGGGGGTCAGGATCAACACGATCCCCCCTGGGACGTTGCTAAACATGGCTGCTCGAGGCAGACTGTCCCTTCAAATCCAGGGCATACATGTACGACCTCCCTTTCTGCCAGGGCATACATTTACGCCCTGGTAACTTTGCTCTCTAAATGGGCGGAAAAGGGAAGTATACTCTGCTGTTCCCATATTAGGTAAGGTAAAGTAAAGTACAGTACAATTCTAGTCCCACCCTGTATAATGATACTCCCTTCCCTACACACTATAATAATGCTCAAAGTGTGCCGCAAGAGAAATATATTACCATTAAGATTATGCCCAAACTGAGAAATTCAAGGCCAAGAGTTTTTGAAATTTGGCTGTATTTCGGGGCATCAGGTTTGCAGGTTTTATAGCCAAAGAGGGTGAAAAGGCTTTCTGTACCAAGGAGCAAAGTTCCCAAGGCGAACATGCCAGAAAATACCATTGTGTGGATGCAGAGGGTGCATTCTCTGCTAGATCGCATATTTAAATGAGATAAAATCCCTGCAGTCGGCTGCGCAAACAGATGGATGTCCACCTGTGCGGTCATCTGTCTGCTTGTTAATGTCCGCCATTTCCTTACTCATCAGCCTGTTTTTCAGGCAGATATGCGGCTAGGGACCCCCCGATATCTGGATGAAGTTGCAAATCGCACATGTGAGGAGTCCACCATCTAGTGTCCTTGAAAGTTTTATCTTTAAATTGACAATTTGTTTAGGCCACATTTATGTGAAAGAAACGTTGCAGTTAAATAACTATTACTACACAGTATTTATCTCACTATACACAAGTATTATAACAGGAACAGTATTTTNTTACATTTGTTATAAGTATTACATATATGATGTATTTTAAGATTATTTGTTTTTACACACCTCTCCATCCCGTGCGACAGAGTATTTAAGCATGTGCAAAGCGTAAATACTCCATGTTAGCATTCTGCGCATATGTGAACATGCAGCTTACACATTGAATGGCTCTTGAATTCTCTGCTGGAATCTTTTACAACAGCCATTAAGTTAAATAAACTTGATTCATAGATTTAACACAGGTCATAATTGAAATTTAAGAAAGCAATTAAGTGAACAAAGCAGCCCACACATCTAAGAACATGTTTTACAAAGTGTACTTACTCAGATTTGGGCACAGAGCTTTGACAGGAGCTAGGGCCTGATCTGTTAATCATTCCAGCACCCCAGGAACTTGTCTACCCTCCTATATGTGAATGTATATTGGGAATTTTTTTATGTTTTGTTTTAAATATCAGAAACACAGATTAAGATAATAATCTTACAAAAAAAAATATACCAAACCCATGTTTTTTACCAGGAGATTTGCCTCGGATACTATCCCAAAATTCAGGAGACTCATGGAGAAAAACACGGAGGCCAAGTATCACCAACGGGTGTTTCTCTGCAATGATTTTTACAGTCGACAAAAATAACTTGAAAATGTCAGCCTCAATGCTATAAATGTATGGAACATGATTACATCAAGCCCTGCCCATCAACCGTAAATGTGTCTTTTACTCTGCAGGGGTGGGGCTTCAGGCGTGACCTGCATAAACCCTACCTTCCGCACCACCCCCATGGTGCCGGGGAAAGAAACCCAAAGCCAGCAACTCTGTAATGAATTGTGTGCACTAAACAATGAAAAAACTTTTAATACATAATTTACTATAGTATAATCTAGAAATACTTTCAACAAAATGCAGAAATAAATGTTTGTAATAGACCAACATAACTTTTTAATGGTGTCTTTTATTAAGTAATAGGGCGAATGAAGAATCTGGAAAACAGAATAGTATCATTAAAAAGTTTGATTTCGAAGACAAAAAAAGTCATAATGAAGTTGCTCAATGCAACGAATAGCTTTCTTTTTGTCTAATAATGCAGTATAATTATGTGCATCCTGACCTTTCAAGAGATTTTTTGCTGTTGCCAACTGGCATGTGGTTGTACTTATTACCTCATCCAAAGTCTACTATACGGTTAGTTGTCCGAATTAATTAGTCACTAACAGTAAGGTCACATCTAGAGGAAAAACAAGGATAACAATGGATCTATCTACAGCACTGATTATCAGGTAATGCGCAACATTTATATGCTCACAAACAATAAAATGGCCAATTTATGCTCCCTCGATGCATCTGTATTTATATGAAAATTTATTCTCCCAGTGGTTACATCCCAGCATGCTTTGAAGCATGACAGACCCCAGGAATCTTTAGCGATGAAGAATCTTATATTTTACACCAGTGGTCGAAGTGGAAATTTAGAAGTGGCGGTATGGAAACACTGAATATAATAAAAGCCAATGGAGATTTGTAGTATTTCAATTTCATCAGTGGGATACCACCCCCCCCCCCCCCTTTGAGCTCTGTTTAACACCATACAATTGACCTGGGTAGTTGCATTTGTTTCTTGGAACTGACATTTTTATCAAAGAAAATGTAAACAAGAATAACGATAGTGTGTTGTCTTGGACAAGACTTATGCGTAGAATGGACACACCACCGCCCATCCATCAGCTTGCACATTCTCCTGCTCTGCACAAGTCGAACAGCGTGTTCCACTATATTTAAATAAGAAAATGGGAATTTTTTTTCATTGAAATAGTTGCACTATATGCTTGGACCATCTCAGAGATGAAAGTCATAGACGTGGATCATCTTCTATGGGAAAATGAGACTTTTAAAGTTTAAATCATAACGTAAGGCAAAGTCTGAGCTTTCAACTGAGGGTTGGTGAGGCGGCATGGTAATATTTGGCCCATTGAAAGCAGGGGGTTGCGTGCCAGCTGTGGCAGTAGGGGGTAGCATGTGTGACTGGACGGGATGTGATTGGGCCAAACAAGGTGGAGGTAGGAATAGAGGGTTGTAAAGATGAATGGGAAACCTGAGAAATGGTGGAGGTCGGCAGTGTCTGAGGCAATTGTGTGAACAGCTATATAGGTATGCAGCTATATAGCTACTATATACTATCATTGCAAAAAATGCATTTAAAAGGGTGTGCAACATGAGAACCCACCTGGCTTAGATAAAATGTGTGTGTGTGTGTGCAGACATGGACTCCCTCCACCCTCTGTGTCACTGTTAGTATCAGGAGTAATATGTCTTCCGACCTGTGCTCATCTGGACACTGTCGGGGGCCATGTTTGAAATAAAAATAATGTTATCTTCTAACATCTGCAGATTTCCAAACAGGTATTTGAGATGCGACTGCCATACACCCCAGACCATCGGATACAGAGCCCCTAATAGGTAAGGGATGCAATGGGTTCCTCAAAAATGTTTAAGCTTGCAGTAAGGTCACCAGAGGACTGATTAGTCATCAATTGCAGGGTAACAGAAGGAATGGCAGCGGAGCTATCAACTCAGGGCTAGAAAATAATCGGCCTAATGAAAGCAGGTGGTTGTGCGCCAGCTGCAGCAGTAGGGGACAGCATGTGTGACAGGGACAAGGGTGTGATTGGGACAAACAAGGCAGAGGTAGGGAAGAGGGGATTGTAAAGATGGATGGGAAACCATAGTAATGGTAGAGCTAGGCAGAGTCTTTGCCAATTGTGGCAAGATCCGATTATTGGACCCTGTACCCACACATTTTACCTATTTAAAGTACCCACCCACTCTCAGTTGGCACACACCTGCTGCAGGGGCCACATATTCAGAGTGTCACTAGTTTGGGAGCTGGCCAAACCTGGGGTTCTTCTTCCTCTTTAACCCTGGAGTTCTTCTTCCTCTTTGACCCTGGAGTTCTTCTTCCTCTTTGACCCTGGAGTTCTTCTTCCTCTTTGACCCTGGAGTTCTTCCTCTTTGACCCTGGAGTTCTTCTTCCTCTTCTCCGGTAAGCAGCCAATCACTGCAGAGATGTACAGGGGGCTCTAGCAGCCAATCGGTCCAGATCAAACCAATGTGGCCTCTAATGGAGCAAAGTTTATTCATGTATGAGTTGTCTCCATTTTCTTGCCTGCCTTATACAACCCACCACCGTCCACTCACTATAATGTGCTTCAGTGCTGTTCTTCTAGTTACTTCTATTGTACATTGCAGAACACTGTGAATCATTGACAACTCTTTACTTAGAGATATTAATGACTGTCATAAATGAGTCCCCTAAATTTGTGTGACCTATAAAAAAAGCCTCTAGCCTTTATATGACTAATATGACAAAATCATGATGCAATTATTGAAAATAACCGTAGGGATACATTAGTTCCAATATATTATATAGGGGGAAATTGTATATTCCTATTCCTATTTATTTTGCTATATTACATACATTTTTCTTCAGCCTTTATTCCCTTTCCCTCAAGCCTGTTGGTTCCATTACTGAGCAGTAGTTATTGACTCACATAATAGTGATGGACCAGATGGGCTCAAAGGGTGAAATGTCTCCGGTATGCAAAATACAGTTAATATATATGTCATGTATATTTCTGTGTATGTTTGTGTTTGTTGTGTTGCAAGAACGAATCTCTCAAAGCAGATATAAGAGAACACAACTGGGGATCATAGATATGGATACAGCATTTCCATGTTTCCCCGATAATAAGACCTACCCCGAAAATAAGCCATACCCTAATTTTTGTAAAACCGATCAAAATAAGCCCTACCCTGAAAGTAAGCCCTACCGAAAAAATAAGCCCTTGTGAATTCCACAGAACTAGGGGGCATGCTGCCTATAAAAGCAGGACTGGGGGGCATGATGGGGAGAAAAGCAGGACTGTTTATATAAATCTCTTTCAATGTTAATTAAAATTAGACCTACCCCAAAAATAAGCCCTATGGTGACAGTGATTTATTATCGGGGAAACACGGTATATGTCTTCATATCTTAAGACCAGATTCAGATTTGAAAGTAAAAGCATGAAGTTACACCTGGGCAAAACCATGTTAAATTGCAGGGGGGTCAATATTGTAAGCAGCATTATTGTTTGGAACCATGGACCTGGTCCAGACCTGCGCACAAGCCTTCAGGACACAGCTACTGTACCTTAAATATCTGCTTGGCTCAAATCAGCACGTAATCTAATGACCCCTGCCCCTGTTGGTTATACAGGACACATGCCTTTGGTGCAGCGTCTCGATGGTGCTTTCACAATGTCCCTGATATTCATTTGCAAAACATGGAATCTGAATGGTATAGTATATCATTGCACAAATATGTGTAGGAAAAATTGAAACTATACAAATTTGCAGTGGGTACTTGACCTGATTCCATACTGGGTAATCATTCAAGATTCACGTTCTCAGTTTCAAATTAAATACTGGAGAATGTGAGCTCCAATCTGATTGGTTGCTATGGGCAGGAGGTTGCTATGAGGGAGGTCCCTCTCCCTGCCCCCGTATATATGCCAAATAAAGATATATATTATTACGCGGCATATAAATAATCAGCTAGACAGGGAGGGCACCTTTTCGCTCCTCTATAGAACAACGGCCCCCCCTCTCCTACGTGAACTAGATCGGGAAGGGGCAGTGCTAGGTGTTTCCTAGAGTGCACATAGACCTACCACCGACCCGGAGCAGACCAGAAAGAATAAATGAAGAAAATGGTAATAGTACAGGATATTTGGTACTGGTAACAAGGTACAGGGTACGAGGCACGATATGAAGTACGGAATTCAAACCTAAAAGCATTCAGGATAGGTGTAGGCATGTTTATGGGATTGATAACACAGATTTCAGTTATACCAAGGTTTAGGATTCTGGACAAGGGAGGGTTCCAGGTAAATGTACGATAAGACTCAAGTACAACCTGGGTATCAGGTATTGACCAGGTAATGACAAGACACAATGCAATCTAATGACAAGGCAAGGATAACAGGACAGGCCAGGATAATGTGGGACGGTACCTGCAGCCATTTATTTGGCAAGGGAGGACTGTCCATGCTGGCTATATAACGCATAAAGCAGCCGCTGCAGAGACAACCGCTCATCAATAAATGACCCATGGTCCCAGTTGCTAATATAAAGCATCAAGACTTCTCTTACCCCGGAGGCTCAGGCAGTGCTTAATATGCTCAGACTCATCTGTAGTCACAACTGCAGAAGAATCTAAGCGTATTACGCGTATACTGCCTGAGCCTCCGGGCGAGAGAAAAGAGCTTCTGCAAGTAGCACTAACATAAAACGCTTCAGGCAATTCTTTGACCATTTAAAAAAAAATTCTGATATTGACTGAAATGTATTCAAATTTATCCCAAGAAAGATACATGTTTACCAAACAATACTGGGTCTTGGTTAACTGCTAAGAACAGAAAATCCTGTAAATCTGGCCATTCTAAGTCATAATTCCCTAATGCTTTTCAGTACGCAAATGTCACCCAAAAATATGTCTCTTAGAGGAAAGAAAAAACAATACAAGTACAACACAAGAGGTTATGGTCTGGATCCTGTGTCCGGTTCCCCACTTCCACAAGCTCGCATAAGTGCACCAGATGTGATCGGACCGGACATTAAGCACAAGGAACATGTTCTGTGCGCTCGATGTTCCGCCAGCTGGGCCGCACGTGTACCCCCTACCCATCAACATTACACTATGCGGGGGGAAGGGACCATTTGCATTAAGTGATTTGGGAGGGGATCAGGTGAAATTGTGCGGTCTGCAGTTGCACGGATCAATGAGCACAACATTTACTTTAGGTACGGGTCTAGCAGCATCAGCATAAGAGAGAGTGGCAGGAAAAGTTCACACCCCTCTTCCCTGCGGGAAAAAGGATATTGAGAAATAAGCATGATTTACTAAACCACAAGGATATGATTTAGCAACGGTACAGAATATAATGCGTCTCCAATGGGTAAGGATGAAGGGCCAGGTCCAGAACTAGGACATGATCCACATGCATTCTATAAACATGGAGGCCTGTATATCGCTCTCATGGTGACGATATCATTCACATGGGGGCCATTGAAGAAATAAAATAGAAAATAATTAAATAAAAATATATTTTTCACCTAAAAAAAACCTGGAATGACTTATTATCATACAGGACAATGACTCGAGTATAAGCCGAGGGGGGCACTTTCAGCACAAAAAAATGTCCTGAAAAACTAGGCTTATACTCGAGTATATACAGTATATTTTTATTAAATTTTTTCTATTTTTTTAGGTAAACAAAAGATTATTGTTGATCAATCAGAAAATCTGATTTACTTTTTTCTGTGTTTTATCACCTTTTCACATTTATTTGGCTATCCACAGCAAGATTTTTTCTCCAAAACCCATGACAATCATAAGTTTTAGCTAAAAATCTACCTGTGAATGGCCACCTTAACCCTAATCTTTCCTTTCTTTGCTCCATCCCCTCCAGGTAGCTTAACCCTAATCCACACTTTCTATGGGCCATCCCTTCCCCGCAGCCCAATCCTTACTTTCCCTTTGCACAATCCATCAACTTCTCATAGCCTAAACCTCCCTGTTTATCTGTCATTCCCTCCCTAACCCTCCCCGTCTATGCTCAACCCCCTCCCTGCAGCCTAAGCGTAACCTTCCTCTTCTTTGATGTATCCCTTCCCCATAGCTTAACCCTAACTGCCCCTTCTGTGTTCCACCCCCTCCTCGCAGCCTAATACTAAACCTCCCCTTCCTTCCATCATCCCCTTCCCACATATTGTTACTAGCCTTTGAGGGCATGTATGGTTGGATCAGTGTTCATGCTGCATCTGCTGTCTGCATGTCCATCTTGCATCATGAAACCTGAACAGGAGTTTCTGCAGGTGATGTGTCCATCAGTGTTTCAAGGTGAACCGCATCCAGGACACGGGTGTTATCGGACGTCTGTGTAATAGCTCTTTTCGTGTCTGCTTTTGTCCACACACTCTCATTGTGAGGCTTCTTTTAATCCCTGCAGAACAAAAAATGTAATTGTGCTGGCGGCTCTAATAACAATTTTGAAGCAATGCACCATGAAGGGCTCCTTTCTCTTTTAATTTTATAGGTTGGAGAAAGATAAAAGGGATGAGCGACGAGATCTACGAGTGTAGAGATGGGGAGAGGCTGAATGCTTTACACTTTTCAGATATCTCTTAAGAAGTTTTACTAAGGTACAAGTGCATATCTACAGCAAATAAAAGAAGTGTTTTTGTAGTTGAATATCTTCCACAGCTCTCAAGGTAAAGCTGCCAAATCTTCCATTGCACCGGATCCAGCCTTGAAAATAAGAGAGGAACGTTACACCTGGGTAAAACCATGATGATTTGCAGGGGGCTAAATTTCATTTGTGGGAATCAGTATCAGAGTTGAAATATAGGGGTTGATACAATTCTTTGGCAAGCTGCAAAAAGCTGAACGAGCGCTTGACTGCTCTCAGTTTCATAGTGGAAAATGTGGCCTCAAATCTGATTGGTTGCTATGGGAAACATCCACACTTTTCCAATCCCATGGTTTAGTAAATTTACGCCAGGGAGTCTGTTCTGGGTCTTACACTGGATGAATTTGGACACAGGTGGGACGGATGTATATATATATATATATATATATATATATATATATATATATATATATAGAATGTATATATAAGAATCTCTTAAAAAGTAGGATTTGGTTAGCAGTGATTTGTGTAGTACAAATACACTTTAATCATAATCAGAATTGGATTGGATTGGAGTGGAGGAATGCTTTGTCCCCTTGTATAAGCCCCAGACCCCCCTTCCCCACCTGCAGTTGTGTTTGGAGGGGACAAGACTTGTACAAGGGGGAGGGGGGGGGCGAAAGTGAGACAAATAAGTCCAGACTTGACTCCAATTTGACCTTTTAATTAAATTTAACCAAAAAACATTATTATTCCTTACTGGGACAAACTGGTAGGCGGACAGGACAGGGACGCATTATTTCAGTCTTCGTAAGTATTTGTGGACGCAACTTACAGAAAAATTCCATCCAATTCCAAGTGCATAAAAGTTCTCTGCTGCATTGGACTTTTTTTTTTCCTGTATTTAATGACTTTTTTTTTTTCCTGTATTTTAATGCTTTTAAGCTGTAATTTTATTTGTATTATAAATAGCTTTATTCATTATTTTTTTATCATTTGCAGTAGTGCATCAAAATAGACCACTGGCCATAAAACTAGACTTCACCAGACAGATTTCAGTGTGATTAATTTTAATAAAGAATCCTTTCAAACAAATGTTCAAACATCCCAGTGTTATTATCATCGGTGATAAACAAAGACTGGTGAGTAAGCACATCATTTCCCCAGTAGACTACAAACATTTAAAAGCATTGTCAAATCAGAATTATTGCACCATTATTCTTCCTAATAGTAATATAAAATATATGGTATATAAAACAAAGCACAAAAAGAATCTTGCACTTGAACATTGATTAAAGCTATATTTTACCTTTGGTTAAATCTGTAAGTTAATGGTGTAAGCCTTCATAGCCATTTAAATTATAAATGTCATATTTTAATAGATTTATATGTTTCCTAATGTATAGTAAAGCAAAGCAAAGGGGTTTTCACATGAAGTTAGTGTAATGTACTTTATATTTGGCACATCAAACTCTAGTACGCCAGAATCACTTAGAAGAGCAGAATGGAAACAGGAATATCCATTTCAGTAACAACATCTTCTGGCCCTGTTATTTGTATACAGACAAATATATTATTATGTTAAATATATTATTATATATCTATTATATATATATAGAATATGAAATAGACAGGCAAGAGGCTAGATGGCAGTGGGTCTCATGGCTCATTTTTGGGGTGAGGTATGCTGATTTGAATTTTGACAATACGACTGATTCACCCTATCATTTCCCTTACCCTAACTCTCCCCCCTATTCTTTTAAGACCTTTACTGTCCATGTCTATCAGCCTATCCCTAACCTTCCCCTTCCTACTATCTAATGTCTGTCTTAAACCTTCTTATCCTGCAGTCTAACCCTAAAAAGAGGTGCCGAGTGGGAGGGGGGGTGTACAAATTCCCCTGCCCCAGGCGTGGTCGTTTTGTAGAAGAAGCAGCAGATCCCATGTATTACTAGTCAAAGTGGGTTGGGTAAGTTGGGGGTTAGACAGCCACCAATGATTTGGACTTTCCCCCTTTACTGGTTTATTCTGTAAAAATCAGCCATGGGGTGGGGCCACAAAAAGTTTTTGATCCAGGGTCAAACATTTTTTTTGGTGGCCCTGACATGGCCCCCATCAGGGGGGGACAGCCGGGCCTACTGTCCCGGGCCTGGCTGTTTCCCCACTGCCCGGCAGGGGCCCTGTGCCCTATACTGGTGTGCATGACATCACAACATCCTGGCATTACGTGGGGGGCCCGGGCCCTGGTGATTGTGGCAGTGGCCCTGACCCTAACCTTTCCCATTTAGCCTAATCCTAATCTTCCCTTAAGCTCTTCTTTAGACCTGCCTCAGCCAGCCCACATTTATCAATACTAAGAATGTATAGTTTGTTAAAATAGGAGGATTTCAACAAAGTTACCTGTGTCTATTATTATCCTAATTTGACATATTTTGAAACTGATACAGTCGAATGAGCTGGTGAACCCTAATTTTTGAGGGGATCTTGCTATACAGATAAGGCCCTCCACCCCTTACACTCTGCTGGTTTTGTAAGCTTTCTAAATAGTACCCCTAACACTATGGTTCATTTTAGCCATTGTTGGTTGGCTAGCTAGTTGGTTAGTTTAGTTGACCTTAATATTTTTGTTTTGTAAGGTCATAAGAATGCAGACATTGTACTCAGTCAGTGGTACTTACAAAGACTTGTAGAAGTGAGCATACATTATTTAGGAAAATTGGGTTTGAGGAACATTTAATTAATGACTTAATTGCTTTTCTTAATTATAGCCTTGGGATGGCTAAGAATCTGACCAGTTTTACACATGATTATTAGAAGACACAAACTGAGAATTACTTTTGCATGTTTCATACTAAATTGGCCACATATAAACTAACTTTTTAGAGTTACCTTTCCATAAGATCAGGACTTTATGAAGCAGTTAATTAGAGGGGAAAGGAATTCTCTGAGCAAAACATAATGCCAACGCTACCTGGAGCCTTTTCAGAAACAAGCTATGGGCTAAAATACATGATAGAAATCAAAATTTAGGAAGGTATTTATTTACAATCGGTAAACAGAGAGTTTTTTTTACATGATCACATATTGCAAATATTACAATATGTATCAAATGTAAGAAGTAACATAGAGGCATCATTAGTTAAATTACCTTTTCTTTGACTCACTGTGACATTAGGCACATTATGTATATGTGTGGTAGTAATAATGTATTGTTGGGTACACTGTGAGCGTGTCAGACTCAAGTAAGAAGAATGTATTATAGGGTACTATGTGAGTGTGTCAAACACAGGTAAGGAGAATGTATTATAGGGTGCAATTTGAGTGTGTCAGACACAAGTAAGAAGAATGTATTATAGGGTGCTATGTGAGCATGTCAGACATAGGTAAGGAGAATGTATTATAGGGTGCAATGTGTGTGTGAGAGGTAGGAAGAATGTATGGTATGAGAGTTAGTGACAATGTTTTATGGGCTTTATGTGTGTGTGAGAGAAAGTGAAAGAAAGTGTTTTATAGCATTATGGGATGCACTATGTGATATGTAGTAGGAAAGTACAGGGTGTTTGGAAAAATCACTGTGCACTTTCCATAAAACAGTGAAAGCAGTGGAGAAGTGAAGCATAAAATATAAGAATAAAATTATACAGAGCAGCTAACTGGTTGTCATGGGCAACTTACATATAATATATGTTTAGAAACAAAATAAAAATGATCCAAGCCTGTCTTGATGAACAGTGGTTATTTTCAACATTGCTTATAATTATCATTCGTGTTTACATCATGTATTATACATTGCATATGGAAATATGTGTTCAGTGTGTGTGTGTGTGATGTAAACAGGGTGAATATTTTATGGGTTGCTCTGTGTGTGAGATATATAGGGAGAATATATTATGGGATGCACTGTGTGTGTGGGGGAGATACATACGGAGAATATATTATGTGATGCACTGTGTGTATTTGTGAGATACATAGAGAGAATATATTATG
>JABWIB010001661.1:29385-51569 GCA_016617825.1 Platyplectrum ornatum | reverse complement strand
ATCTCTGTGTACATTAACCTGCCATAGTACCATGCCATCATGTTACTACCAGCAAGTTAATGTAAGCAGAGATCGGCTGCTAAATCACTCACAGGAGCCTGCTTGTGACTGATCTGTTATCAGATCTCCCTTCACACTAGTTTGTCAGTGAAATATGACTTAATGCAAGTCATATTCCATGGCTAAACTAATGCAAACAAGGAAAATAACATAGAAATGCCATAGATTCATTTAACAAATAGAAATGATGGTACAACACATTCCCATATTTGTGACTCAGTTTGGTAAAAATCCAGCAGAATTACCAATAATTCTATATCCCATCTCCTCATCGATTGCAAAGCTCTCATGAACAGGACCACCTCATCCCATCTCCATTTTACCACAACTTTTACCACTATATTTCAAGATGACAGACCGGAGCCAGAATCTTGAGCATTGGCCAACTTCCTTTCGCAGAGTGAAGTTGTCTAAATTTCCTGGATGTGTGCAGGATTTTTCCTGAAAGTTGCAGTTCCAACAGAAACAGCTAGGTGGCGTTTTAGAAGATAACCATTGTCAATGGCAGGACAACCTGTGTGCTGTTACGCATTAGTGCAGCTTTCTGACACATTTTCCAAAATCTACATGTGGCAGAGCCAGCCATGCATACTGTCATATGGCAATATTTTGTCACATCTGAATGTCTCACTCTACAATTTCTTGAATTTTCCACAAGACTAAATGAACATATATATATATATCCTTCATTAAACTCCTTCATTAAAGTAAATTATTTCATTATATTATATTTCATTTTTAGTTATGGTAAGTATTTGAAAAATGTGTATATTGCAATTTTTCTGCATGAAGCATATGTTGTTTATTCATGTTTTGTGACAACTTAATAAAGCGTAATTTCCTTCACATTGTGACAAGTAATCCCACGATACATGCATATATTTACATCTTTACTCATTAATAAATCAAGCTAATTGATAGAAAAGAATTCTGGCACATATTTCAAGAATTTGGAAGTGTAACAGGACCAAGGAACAACATGCACTAAACACGTGTCTACACCATGACCCCTCCTTTACTGGTGTTCAGTTATATATACTTACAATGTATTTTTGCTTCAGACCTCATGAGAACTGTTCTGCAGTTGTTATTTACCAGTTGATTATATACTTTTATTTTGTCTGTTAATATACATTAATATAGATTATATTTTTCATTTTTATCCCGCCCCCTAAGTAATTGGACAGTATTGCCCATATTGGGATTGACTGCTCTAAACCTACCGTCCCTGCACTTTCACTTTTACACAAGGGGTTAAAATATGCCACTACAGCACAAATGAATTATTTCACTGCATTAACAGATTTACAAACGTTCTTACGTAAATTATCCATAACATTTTTTTTTTCCTCACTAAAGAAGGAAAAGCAGAACTCACTGCTTCTCAACAAAATGGAAGTAGCCAACAATACCAACAATAGGTTGGCATTGAAAAATTTGGAAAAGAATAAAGACATTGCAATTAAGGGAGCCAAGAGACATTCCATCGTCATCACGCACCACAAATATGAAAAGACATTTATGAACAATTCAGGAGGAACCTACAGTATAAAAACTGAAGACAAATCCATTAGAAAATATTCTAAAGAAGCTTAATATTCTCCTGACAGAATCTACAATAATTTTGTAAAGGAAAATACAATACTTTTTTTTACATTTTTATTTAAGTACAAAGTAAAGAAAATTCACGTTCAGTATAACAATATGAGAGTTGACATCATTGTAGTGGCTGAGGAGCGAAACCCTGACTTCAAGGCACATTACGGACGACAGAGGCAAATAAACACAGCGTGCAAGCACAACAGAAGAGCATTCAGGAACAGTGAGGCAAATACATGGTATCAGATAGGCCCAGAGTTGTGGTTCGCGGGCCCAAATAGATTGGCCTGGAGGTCAGGGGGTGGGAGATGAGGTAGGCAGGCAGATCAGAATGAAGGATACAGGATTCATACCAGCTAGTCTGGCAAAAACAGGTGTGTATGGTGTGATGGTATGGTATGATGGGACCAGTAGTGCAGCAGAGATGAGCAGGTACACTTAAGGCAGGATGGTGTCTGTAGTGCTATGAGAGTGGACAGGTGTGCACTTGTGGCTGGCTGGGACCAGTGGTTTCTCCAGCAGATAAGGACCTGGTGCTTCCACAAAAGTAGTGTGACAACAAGGAACAGGCATGGAGTGTAGGAAGTGAAAGGTTTTTATACCTGCTGTGGAGAGATCATTGGGTGCAGGTGATCACCTGATAGCATCTGATCATGGTTGGGCCCATGGCTCCTGGCTGGATGGAATGTGAGGAGTGGATCACAGAGATGGTAAAACACAAGCATGTCTAATATGCTTGCTGCAATGTAGCATGCATTAAGGCAGAGGCAGAGGGCGTGGAACAGCAGAACACCGCCGACGGGAACAGCTGGCATCACGGGCGAGATTCGTGACAGTAGGGGTTTTACAAGTATTGGTATGCAAACATAGTAAATAACTGAGGCAAATGGCGATTTATAGCTTCAAGTAATTAGCTGGGAAAGTGACAGGAATACCAACATATAACCCCCTCCCCACACAAACACTTTGAGCTCTGCTTAAACATATAAATAATTTGTTGAATATGTTGTATTGGAGTTACAACTTTTCATTTATTCACAAAGGTGTTCTTAAAATTAATAGTAATAATAATTAATAATATTTAATTGAGAACTACTAGTCTATTCTAATGCTAAGACTGAGCAACCATTCTGCATTTCCTCAGCACATGTGCTGTTGTAAGTTATTTGCCAGCTATTCTGACCATGCACAGTGCCGGCTCCACGAGGGCTGGTGTGAGAATGCAGGGACAAGCTGGCGATGAGCCCATGAAGGGATGACGTGGGTTGTCCTCTCGCTATCTGGATGACAATACAACCAATAATCTTTTAACTTTTTATAGTCTTGATCCTTCAAGCACATGGCAGAAAAATAATAAAACATAATTATAAGAATAGTTAATTGTAACAACTTAGAATGCAATTGTAGGAATCATGATCTGGGTGTCGGGCAGCTAATAAGCACTAATGAGGTGTGGAAATTGCAAAATACTCTCTATATGTTATACAGCATACACAGAATAACATTCACACTAGAAATAGATACATACTAATTTAATGCTAAAAATATACAAATCACACATTAAGATGCATAACCACAGACTGTACATCATTATTAGCTTGTATATTCATTTTAAATTAGAAACTGACAGATACATTGTGAGATAATTATAATTTAAAAAGGGAATATGAACGTTCATACGCTTTGTCACTATCAAATATATTGCTTATTTAGATTCTTTATTCATTACCGACAGAGATGTAAGGGGATTATTCAAATATCCATGGTTATAAGCAGTACGAACACACAGGGGGCTGGCTTAACAATGAGGCAAATGGGGCTATAGCTCTAGGTCTTCATTGGCAAAAAGGCCCATAGTGCTGCAGCTGATATCAGTATGATGAAAAGAAGAAGTACACAATGCCACTGGCCACTGGCTATGGGTCTTTCACCAATTTCATCCCTTAACCTATGTGTCTAAATCTGACCCTGATGCCCTGACCCTACATCTTTATATATAAGTAAAGCAACGTGATCGTCATAATACAAGAACATGTGATGATGTATTACAACAAGCTGCAAATCAGGATTATATAAAAGCATGCTTTCTAAAAGGTAAAAATCTTTTTGGATAGAAAAAAATAATCCATCAATTTCATTTTGGTTTAATACTGTAAAACCTCCAATATTTACTAACCTCAAATTGCAGGGACTGCTTGATCCTCGTTTACCTCTTGTTCCTAATGGTGTCTTGAAATGTGTCAGATGCTTTTAAAAGTCAGCCAAGAGAAACTGTAGCCCGTGTATTAGTGGATGTACTTTAAGGATTTACACAGTTTTAGGAAAGACAAAATATGGAATATCAGACAGAATCTGTGAGCTGAGCACAATATAATGGTTTTGTTTCTAAGGCGAGCGATGGGACTTAATGGAACAAATGTCATTTACTCCGAAAATGAAACAACACTTCACATATACAAATATGTGATGTATTTTTTATATCAAATTTTTATATAACATGTAATTCTGCATCTGGATTGAGAAGAACGATATTGAGAATGCAAATTTCTATTAAAACAAATGGTTTAATATAACATTTTTGTGGTATTTTCCTCACCCATATCCACCAGGGAGGGGGAAGGTCTTATTTGTATAATTTTAATGTTCAGTAGTTGGTCTATGAGTGCCAAAAGCGCACTGATCAGATGTGGCTTGCCGGTTGGAATGACAATATTTCAGTGGCATATTTCCTGGCAACCATACATGATGAGGGGTGATGGAGAAAGAAACCATTCCTGTGCAAAGGAGACACTGAACCACAGACATTCACATCCCCAGCGTCGGCAAGTGACATTTTTCTGTAACCATTATCCTAGTCTCATCCTGACCATTCCCCTCCATCACACTAAACCCAACCATTTTCTATGTTTCACCCCCTTCTTGCAGCTTAACTCAAACCTTTCCCTTTTACACTCCACCTCATTCCTATAGTGTTATGAAACCTCTGCTTTTACGCTCCATCCCTCCCCTGTATACTGACACATTCGTTGGGTGTGCAATGACCAGGTAAGTTTCCTGAACACCTCTGTTCCATTCTGGTTAATATACAAGGGCACATATTAGTGTTTGATTTTTATGTCACAATTTTGAGTATGAGTATGTATATATACACAGCACCAGTGATGGTGGGAATCTGCATTCTGTCCTGGGGTTCTTTAAGCAGATACTGATCCATCTGACCCCCCAGTGATAAGCTAAAGTTGTTTTTCACGTGCACGGTTTGCTATTTCTTCTGTTGCTTGTTTTCTTGATGATGGCCTGCCCACCCATAGTAGATTTACCAGGCTGACGCCTTTCCGGTTTCCCAGGGAGGAAGAAGAGTCAGTAACTCAGAAATAACAGCACCTGGTCAAAACCATGTTACTTTGCAAGGGGTGTTTAATTAAAGAACATTTTGTAGCTAGATTTTAAATTAGAGAAGAAAAATAAAACTGTGCAATAAAGAAAGTGAAATAGACCCAGTTAGTATTTTTGATGCAAGTAATTTATTTTACATTAATTTGCACCTCTAACATTGCAACTTGGTTTATCCAGGTGTTGAGTTGCACCTTTTACCAAACTCTGGATCAGCCCCAGGAGTACCTACACTAGTTATGCCTCTGCTTATAACTGAGAACAAAGCTGTTAATACAACTGGGAGGAATTTACAAAATGTCGATGAGGGATTAGATCTTGAAATTGCAGCACTTTGAAATCACTAATGAAAGGCAATTTGGTGTATTTACTACTTCCTCGTTTTGGTGTGGTGATTTCCCCTCGATAAAATCATCTCGACCCTTAGTAAATTCAAAATTTGCAAGGTCATTATTGACAAAATCGACCAAGCGTTTTTAAACCTTTTCGAGTTATAGTAAATCCCAAAATGAACAAATTGAGCCCAAAAATCGCATTGCGGAAGCGAGATGCCCAAATCAACATTTAGTAAATTCCCCCCTGCTGGTAAAATGCTAAATATGGTCAAGAATATATAGAATATATCGAGCCCTGCTATATGGATTATTCACAGTAGACTAATGTAAGTTTCCCATATCACAACAGAGTTAATCCAACAAATATATAAAGAGAGAAATATTCCGGCAGTCAGTGCTGCAGAACTGGTTACATGACAAAGGGTTTTGTTTATTTTTCCTCTTGCATTGTGCAAAATCTGAAATACAATAGCTGACAGATAAATCCCATTTCCAATACACTAACCTAATTGGATGGCAAAGAAATGTAAAGAACACTAATCAGAAATGATTTTAAATTCATTGCAGTCAAAGACTGTAAACAGGAGTTGGCCCAGAAGATCCATTAGAATAATATTAAACAGGCATCATCATTTAGTCAAAGGGAAATTTATCAAGTTCATATATAGATAGAAGCCTAAAGCCTCGGGTCATTTATTATCAATTACTGATGAGCAGCCTTGACATGCAATTACGTTGTCTCAATAAGCATGTAAACATTTGACAGCTTGTTTATAAATCTGCATTAAATCTACCGCTATGCTTAAAAATGAGGTGTGATTGGTCGGATTTGATTAAAAGCTCTTATTAGGATGTTGAAGTGTTTTTAGCACTTCAAAAACAAACCATAAGAAGTCTAGTTACTTACAGAAGTGTCCTTATTTATTTTACCTTGCAGTGCCACATAGCATTTGTACATAGGCACAATGGACTGGATCCAGAGTTAAGTACTATAATTAGCTTTTGCTAACTACAGCGATACTGACCAGTGTTACTGTTACACTGTTATTAGACTTGGGCTAGAAAACATCATCTCTCATCTCTATTACTATTTGCAACTAATAAAATTTACCTCCCCTGCAATTCAACATGGTTTTGACCACTTGCTCGTAAGCTCATTAATACGTAAGTCTGGATCTAGTCCAATATATTATGGTGCTTTAAGGCTGGCCATGCAGCATTTTGTTGGAAAGCAGTAATAGGATTTGGACAGGGGGTGAAGCTTTTATTATTGACATAGCATGGTTCTGGTCTATACTGCATTCAGTGAGTTGTGGACAATGAATTAGGTTTATTTAAAAATACAATTAATTAAATATACATTATCACACTAAATAATCGAACAACAATATTCTTTGAATCACAACACATTTTTTTGTTTTTTATAATTAATACAAATTATAGTAGTTAAGGGGACATCTCTCCTTTCATCACGTTTATTCAAAATTACATTTATCCATAAAACCATATAATAAGCAATAAAATAAAATAATGTAAAACAGAACTACAGCGCCTTAGCCCGAAATGAACAAAGGCCATATTTTCAGAAGTTCTTTAATTGAAAATATAATAAAGAAAAATATATGTAGGATTTATGTAGTATAAAATGTAGTATAAAATAAAAAAGGTACAAACACATTAAATAACACTGACAACACATGAAAGAAAAGATATTGCTTTCCTCCTAATATAAAACATATAAACCCCCCCGCCTAAGACAGGTTTATGCACTCTGCTGTGTAATGTGCTTTTCATGTTCTGAAAAACGATTTTTTCCCCAAAAAAATAATTTTTTTTATTTATTTATTTTTTTTTTTAAAAGTAGCCTGCAATAAATATTAGTCTGGGAAGGCATTAAAAAAACCAGTACGGCACTGCCCCTCCGCTGTGCTGTCAGTACCTGCTTATAATTAAGTTCCATGCTGATAACAGGTTTTGCTGTTATTATATTTTTTTGATGAGCAATTTTTTTAACAGTAACATTTTGCATAAATAAACGATCGATCTTAAAGTCATTCATTTGACTTGCTGTGATTAATGTGATGTCGCACTTTTACCTTCTGTGTATCTCCACTACTACTCTACAAATGCTCAGAGAAAAGTTTAACTGTTCACCTCCTTATAGTTTTTGTGGAACAGATTAAAGCATGGGTTCTCATTCAGTGGTACTCAAGGTAAGGTTATAAGGTGGTAGCAACTAGGTATAATCCGAGACCTAAACAACAGGATTTAAAAAATTGCCCGTAACAACAAATTTAGATTTTAGCTCGCAAGGCTTGGTGGGGCAATGTAGTCTGGTCCTTAATAATTCCTAGTCTCCGAACAGGAAAGTATCATTTTACTACCTCAATTAAGGGACAAAGTAAGTGGTGGGCTCTGCATAAGTAAACCAGGCTCTGAGCTCCAGGCCTGGCTAGGAGATACCCTATATTTGGACAGCTGGTAAATAAACTAAAGGCCCATTTTCTCAAAGGAAAACCAAGCTAGTGTGTACAAATTCCAGGAGAGTCTAGTTACGTCTACCCAGTGGTCAGGCTCAAGTTCAGCAGTTGGTAATAGTGTACGTTTATAATTATTAGTGTGGGTAGTATAAGTTGTTTGGTGAAGGTGGTGCCTAACCTGTGCTCTTCCCTTTTTCCATTTTTTTTCTCTCTCTGTCCAGAAAGGAAGTCCTCTACTCTTGGGTTGATACTTGGGTATAGGTAGCATCCGTCTGTTGTCTATCTCTTTTGCGTGGCCCTTACAGAAATGAGTAAGGCAAAGACTTCAGCATCTGTGGTTGAAGGCTCTGTGCTCCAGAAGTCCCCAGATTCTGTGGCCAAAGAAATCGGGAGCTCCTAGATAGGCGTGTTGAGTCACGCACCTACCGCTATTGGAGAATCTGACCACTCTTATTCTTCTCTTTCCCCTGTTCTCTCTTCTATTGAGGGAGTGGGCCTCTCACCCAGAAAACGAGACCAGTGCAAGACGGCCCAAGCCAACAAACTGGTAAACAGCGCACCAGGTTCAATATCTAAGTGGGGAGAAGAGTTTTGACCCACTTTTAGGTGTCACAGTATTGTAGGGTAATTTGTCCTTTTCTAGTCATCTGGCTTATATTTTTTGTTTGTTGTTGGTTTTTACGCTTACCCTCACTCAATGGATTGGTTTACTGGAGACCGCAACTCTGCAGTCCTCTGCAGTCTGTCCATACCATCAGTGAAAAACAGACTCTGGTTAGACCCCTCGCCCTGGTACTTAACAATATTTAATAATATAAATTGTGGCCTGTATGTAATATGTATACTATCTGGTAGACCAATATTTCCTAAAATTTTGTTAATGTCTGTTTTATGTTGTTTTTTTTCTTTACTATTACTTTCTTCCTGTATTTATTTATTATTTTACCCTGGGTTTAAAGTGGGATTGTTTACAGTGTTAAGCCATGCAAATGATTTAGTTGAAGAACAATAAGCTGCATTCAATTCTATTACTTCCTATGTTTCCATTCCACTACTTTTAAATGTCCATACCAATACTTCTAGATGTCCATACCACCACTTTTGTAAACATCCATACAATCACTTCTAAATGTTCATATCATCCCTTATAAATGTCCAAACCGCTACTTATAAATATTCATATTAGCACTTCTAAATGTCCATACCAAAACTAAATCTCTATACTGCCACTTCTAATTATTCATATCCTAACTTTTAAATGTTGATAATACCAATTTCTAAATGTCCATACCACCACTTCAAAATGTCCATATCAACTCATCCAAATGTCCATACTTTCACTTCTAAATCTCCATAGCATCACTTCTACATATCCATAACATCACTTCTACATGTCCATAATATCAATTCTAAAAGTCCATACGACCAATCCTAAATGTCCATACCACCACTTCGACCACTGATTTTACCTATTTTGAGATCTCAGATTTGGCACATGTACAAGTAAACTTCTTAAACAAGTATGAAATGAAGGATAAATGTACTTATATTTTAGCATATTAAACTTTATTTTATGCTTCTGTTTCATTTCATTTTCTTTGAGATGCTCTATACTGTCTCCTAATTACTTAATATTCTGAAATAAAGTAATAAAAATAAATAGATATATTCCAGGAAGTTTGTGGCCTTTAACAGGGATTTTCTCAAAAGACCTTTCAGAAGGTTCTGTTTCACTGGTAGTCTGTCACAGAGGACAATTTACATCTTTTGAGATGCTGAACATATTTACAAGAGAAAAGGGCAGACATGGAAACTGGTTTTATTGACTTGAACAAAACTAACCATGACATTTAATTTAAAACTGCTCTCTGTTTGTATGTATCAACTTAAAATCTTCAAACGCACAATAATTAAACTTGTTCATATTAAGTTTAGCAAACTTTCACAAAGAACAAGTAAATCAGAATACAAAAAACAAATGAATGTCTGTGTTACTCTATATGTTTGTGTGTGATTTTTTTTACAGTGTGTGTGTTTGAGAGTGTGTGTATGTGTTTGAGAGTGTTTGTGTGTTTGTTAATATGTGTGTATGTGGTTGAGGGTGTGTCTGTGTTTGTGAATATGTGTGTATGTGGTTGAGAGTGTGTTTGTGAATATGTGTTTATGTGGTTGAGAGTGTGTCTGTGTTTGTGAATATGTGTGTATGTGGTTGAGTGTGTCTGTGTTTGTGAATATGTGTGTATATGGTTGAGAGTGTGTTTGAGAATGTTTGTGTGTTCGTATTTCAGGTGTGTGTGTTTGTGAGCGTGTGTATGTGTATGTGTTTGAAAGTGTGTTTAACAGTGTGTGGTGTCTTTTGGGGTTCAAGTGTGTACATAGAAAATGGTAAACCAAGGTAATATAGTGTCTTATGTTTTATTGATATGATTAGAAGATATGTGAATGATTATACTCACAATTAATATATGACATTTCTTTAAAAAAGTGCTTTACATTAAATCACTCCTTATGATACTGGAAACCATGCAGACCTGGTTCACAGTGCGATTCAAGTGATATTTAAAATAGTAATTACCTCCAACGCATTTCAACCTACACCTAGGTCTTGTTCATGGCTATCTTTCCCTAACATTAACTTTAACCCTAATACTCCTCTTCTATCACTGTAACCTTAACCCCCCACAAACCTTAACTTAACCCTAACCCTTCTTTAACTCATTCCCACTCCTTAGAATAACCTTAAACTTCCCCTTTTTAGCAGACTAACCTTAACCATCCCCTGGGTATAATAATTTGAAAGTGTACCTTACAATTCATCATTGGACAAAATCACAATAAAAATAGTCCTAAATCCCACAATCTCAACACTGATACAGCCACAATTAAGCTGTCAGCTGTTTCTGTGTTAGTTTGTCTAACCAGCTACTGCCTCCCAATATAATAGCAATAGTAATAAATATACTCATTATCTGAAATAGCCATGTGAAATGCTCCATCTAGTAAACCAGGTGCATTTAAAGTGAAACAATTCATTCCATCAATCATGTCGCTATGGCAAAGGAAGCTCTGAAGATGATATTTAAATAGAGACCCATTTGTGTGCTCCAGAGTTCACTATTACACTGCTGGGAAATGAGTTAAATAACTTTTCTAAAAGTTTCTGCATTGAATTTATTACCTATCAAACCCCTTTTTTCAAATATCATGAGGTCCATTTTAAATAATGATTAATTTCCTTTGAATGTTAAATGAAATCGACATATAAATGTAGTTTGACATGATAAAATACTGTCCATGTGGCATTCATGAAATTAAAAAAATAAAAAAAAGATTCTTAAATTTAAAACATGACATGAAAATATTAAGTCATAAAATTGGTAACTACGTATATAAGGGAGGTAAATGAAAAAAATTAAATTAACATAGGAGTTTTGACTAGAAAGTTCTCAAAAAGTTAGAGTCCAAGTTAAGTTTTCTGCCTTTTTTGGAAAACTTTAACAGAACACTTGTACTGAAAATTAAACTCAACTCACCCCCTCTTCAAGCAATGTAATTGTTTTTAATCATTCAAAAGTAAGCCAAATAAATAGAAAATTCAAGAGTTTGTAGCCAGTCATGGACATTGGAGTGGGGTAGATGAGGTGCAAGAGGGAGAGTTTTGGCGAGTGGGAAAGGGAACAACTCATGGTATATCTGGGGGCGCCATTACAGATTACAGGTTTTTCAGTAATCTGTCCTGAATAAAATAGGTAAGTACATTGGTCATTGGTCGGCACATTCTTGACAGGTCTGTATAACTTTCAGTCAAGCAGAATTGTAGTAAGGTAAAATGTGTGCATCACATCATTTACCATTTCGTTTGCTTTAATTTTTAAACAACAGACTACGAAATTTGACTTTTTACAAGACTCAGCCCATGCCATGCCCCTTTTGCAGCTGTGCTCAAGTTAAAATTCTACTTTTTTAAAAAAAAATATAAAAAACCTCAATCCCAACTACATACCAGTTTGTTGTGACAAACTGGTATGTAGTTGGGAGGGAAAGCGGGACAGTCAACAAAAAGTGTTACTGTCCTACTGACATCGGGACAGTTGGGAGTTATGATCCCCATGCCCTTCATGTGCCCCTTATGAAACATAGAATGTGATAACAGAGTCACATGGCCCATCTTGTCTCCCCAGTTGTGAATTTAGACCTTTAATCTCAATATTGTTTTAATCTCAATATTGTTTGAGATTTAGAATACTCTTATATGTATCCCAAGCTTAAACTGTTGTACTAGTAGCCTCTACCCCTTTCAGTGAAGCAATTATTTTGCACATTTTCCTTGAACCATCATCCTACAGTTTATAAGCATGCCCTTGTGTTCTACTTTACGTCTTCCTCAGAAAAATGGCCCCTCCTCCATCTGGAGGCATAGAGAGGCATTACTACTTCCCTCTTTCTGCTACTAATTCCTCTCCCTATGTAACCAAGCATCTGACTTTTCATTGTTTTGTTACATTGTCCTGCTACCTTTAAGTCACATTATAAGCATTAATGATTTAGCATATAATACATCCTCCATTGAGCACAGGTGCATGGATGCATACAGAGATACTCTTATATAAATGTTATCTGAAGCAGTCAACAATTATTAGTGACTTGGAAGTTATACCCGTCAATTTGGAAAACAACACAATGTTTAAGGTAAATCTACCATGCATTAAAACTGCACTACACAGCACTCAGACAATACTGGCATTTACAGATATTCAAAAGGTTTGAAAAAGAGTATACAGCAGGGTCATGGGAAGACAGCACAGGAGGAGGTATGTGTACTGTTTGATAATAAATGACCTTTATTTCACGGTTACATGAATTCGTTTTGGAGCATAAAATAAAAAAAAGACACAAAACGAAAATATTCTGCCCACACATTAGAAGCAATCCCTTACATAACAGGGTCAAATATGCTAAAAACATAGCTAATCCACAGATGACAGCACATAAATATGGAGAGATAAACAGTTCAACTTTTTTGACCTAAAATAGCAATGCTGTGTATTTTTATTTATTTTCTTTATACAAATTGCCAAGCTATACAAATAATGTCATACTTCGAAATATCGTGTTTTCTTCAGATGGCTTTTAATAACTTATTCATTTGGAATATCGTGTGGCATTATAGCTGGGTTGCCAACTCTCCTGGAAGTTCTATGGGTCTAAGGAAATTTGCCCATTGTTTTTCAAGTTCTGGGGAAGTTGGTGGGTCTCCTAGATTGGTATTTTATAGCAGTAATGACTACTATGAAATCCTGCCTGCCCTCAGCAAATGGACGGGACCTGATGATATTTAATGTCACGTCTCACCCTTACGGTGACTTTTTTTTCTGCTTTCCAATATTTCCCGGGAGCCAGAAACAAAATGAGCCATGATCTTTTGAGCAGAGAGATTTAGATTTTTACAGTGACATATTACTATGCAATCATAGGACATGCCAAGTTTCTGTATGTATGGCAGAGTGATTTTAAAAATAAATAAAAATGATTTGCACAAGAGCTGTGGCGTAAAGTCACTAAACACAACTAAGCTGGCTATATACTAGATTCAATTAACGTACTGTGCAGGGGTCCTCAGCAGGCCCTCCATAGGGGGAAAGCTGGGACGTCTGCCCTGGGTACAGCGCCAGAAGCATGACTCCTCTGCCCTCTCACTACTGTGACTGTGTGTGCAAGCTGCACTGTGTGAGCGGAGTGTGATATCACAGATCCAAGTGATATAGTTCTCCGCTCACTCAGTACAACTATTCCCGGATGGGGTGAAATCATGTCGTAGTCGGCTGGGGGTTCTGTGTCCATCAATCTTGTCAGACCTGGGCACTACTATTTCTGATGGTGGCCCTGTCCTCGAGTACCATATTGGAGCTCATTACTTGCTGAAAATGTATAAAATGCATAGGAGCTACACATTATATAAAACATAGAATAAAGTGTGATATGCAAAAATTTGTCACAACATGGACAAAACTGTCCAAAAACGCTTCTGGCCATTAACCAGAACAATCCAACTGCAGCTTGACCAGTCCAGGTGAGGGATACAAATATTCATTCTTCTGCCTTTGGTTAATGCACAGAAACATGAGCTACAAAAAATCACCCCCCAACCATCCCTCCTGCAGCTCAACAAGAATCCTTTGTCTTGTTACATCCCTCCCCTGTGTGTGTACTGTATGCGATATCCTCATTGAATATGATGTCTATCACCAGGGGTAATGCATGGTGTGTAGCCAGCATAAAGGTAATTAATGGTGTAAACATGAAAAACTCTTCATGTTTCTGGAAACGTTTCTAGAAAAGCAAAGTGTTTTACCAGCATAAGTATAGCCTAGCGCTCTAAAACTGCATAAACTAAATACCAAATATTATAAACCAGAAGGTGTGGTATCACTCCGGACTTAGTCATCACTGTCCGTTGAGCGCCTAAAGGAGGAACCGGTAATCATCGCTCCGGACTTGGTTCATCTTGTCCGTTGAGCTTTGAATGACGTGACATCCTGCCGGAGAAGCACCCGTCCCACGGAGGAGTTGGCAGCCACTGCTCNGGACTTCTGTCNATCTAGTCCGTGGAGCGTATAACGGCGGAACACCAAGCCGGGGAGTTATAAGTGGGTCTGTCNGTGGGACGGTTTGTGAACGACGGGGGAATACACCCCTGCCCTCTACCCCTTCCACTTTGGAAACAGAAGGATCCAATATACCATCTGTATTGCACGTGCTGGGGACGCCCAGCAGCGTGTGAAGAAATAACCTGAGAAGCCCCACGACGGGAGACGGNAACAGCCTCGGTGGCGTTTATCATTTACCTCTGGNTCTTNACAGTGCTGTTTGATTCTATCCATCGCTATATCTAATCGATGCTATAGAGAGGCGTGTTTGATTGGGATATTTCCTCACTAAGGATACATTTCCTATATAACTGAATATTCCATATACACATTCCGTATCAGGAGCCTTAAGAATCATATTGCGACTCATAAAGGTGTTGTCCTGGGTGTATATTAGTTAGTGCAAGTTATTGTAATTTAGCTCTTTGGTGTGACCACTTGTGGGTACTTTTTATGTTATTATTGTAACATTATTTTAAATTATGTTGTGAATAAATAACAATTTATTGGTAATTCACTTGTTTTTACTGTTGCAAGTCCCGTTTCTTTGTTAACAGAGGTCTGTGAATTTAGCGCTCCCTTACATTTCTTTTGGATGATATCCTTAAGGAATATTTGTCTGTTTTACCAGCATGCAATGCAAAATTAATTAGTGCATTAATTTTCACCCCTCACATTGAAATANGGATTTGCTCAGCTCTAAACTTACACCTAAAAAAAGGTATGTTAACCTGCCAGGTGCATCTCAGTTTGGCCCAAAAGGTTTATAATACAGATTTTAAAGTTTCATTTTAATTCTAGAAAGAAAAGTCATATTCTATTTAGAATAGAAGGTATTTTATGAAATATCTATTGCCCTGGTTAAGACAGAAGTAGGCTGCCAAGTTTTCCTAGTTACTCCTATACCACCACAGAGAGGTCCAAGTACCACCAGTTGAGAGCCCGTGCTATAAGGTACAGAAAGCTTATTCTAGACTTAAACGCAAAAGGACACCCAACCGAAAACAAGTATAGCTCTGGATCTGTGCAAAGTGTAGCCTATTGTGTAATGCGACAACTAATAGATGGTGCAGGAACTTATATTGTATCATATGTCTCATGCAGATTTTATACAAGTATTTATTTCTGTTCCCAGATACAAGAAATAATCAGATGCTAAGAAATAATGACTCTGTCGGTGGTATCTGGATTGTAGAGCAACCTGGAAAATAATAACTTTAAGCACAGACTTTGCCATTTTAAAATATTACTTCTGTCACACTGCCAGTCCAACCTTTGACCTAAAATCTCATTCTAAATGCGGAACAAGTGGCTTTCAGGTTTCTTCTCTCAATCAATGAACCTGTATGCTGAAGATCGGTAGAACTTCTCTATTATGACTTTCGTTCAGTTTCTTTTAATGCATTGTTATTTAATGAACTATTGTTCTGCCTTTGATACCCTTTGCCAGATTGTCGCTTCCTGTGAATTCATAAAGTATATATTAAACGTTAAGAAGAAAAAAAGTAAAAGCCAAGTAAAAAAACACTGGTTTACCACCCAGGTTTAAATAAAGAATAAATGTAAAATGATGAATTCCAGTATAAATATTAAGAGATGAGGCTTTAGGTACATAATAGGTATAAAACATAGAACAAAATTCAAGATTTCTAAGTGTTCCAAATTTTCATAGGTTTCAACTGGATTGTAATTGTAATTCAAAAATGCAGAGACATTCTTACTAACCTATCAGGATGTATTATAACCCATGATCAATGATCACACAGGGGCTGGATTTCATTTGCAAGTTGATATTCTCTCTTACATCGATCATACACAATGTGGAGGTTACAAAGTGTATTATCGCATATAGCAGTATTTTCTCCTTATGCTTCTCCGATGTGATTAGACAAGTCATAGTAGTACTGTATAGTAGTACTGGAAAGTAAAGAAGTTAGTATGTACAACATACAGAAAAACATTTGCACCTGCTGTAAGTCATGTCTAACTCCAGCTGGTGACACTCCACAACTTATTTTGTACCATTGTGTTAGCACAATGCAAATGTAATACAAAGGTTAAGGTATCATTGCTTGTTGAGCATGTTAAGGTATAACATAAACTACTAATTGTGAATTTATTTTAATATATTTTATGTTGTTGTTTTAGTTAAATTTGTCCATGAATGTAATTTTAGTGCATTCACACTGAAGGACACCTATATTTCCAGTAAACAGTAGTGTACTACCCTGCACTACCACAGGGTAGTTCACTAATGGTCATGTAAATGTATTAATATATTGCTCTGTGGCCATACATTACATAATTATGTCAAACCCTGAAGTGAGTATAAAGGATATGCAACCCAAGGAAACATAAATGGTTATGATGTTAGGTGAAATTAACCCTGCTGCTTTCCGCCCCCACCTGTTGAGGCACTGATACAGGCGGGGCGGAATAGGAAACCTGACCATAAACCAAGCATAGTTTTATTAATTATCTCTAATGAACACACGTTTTATATAAAAGAAAGATTTTATTAACTAGCGTCCTTACAAGCAACCCTGGTCCTGACGTATATAACCAAAAGAAATTGCATAACATAAAACACTTCTTTTAGTATCTCCAATTTACATGAAAAGTAACATATATCAAGAGGAATATTCAATGGCGACTGGTTATGGCCTATGTAGTCTTTTACGGCTAAGTCCAGATAAGGAACCTAAAACAGCACAGGTGTTTCATCTCTGACCCTGGGACGAAAAATTCTCAACGGGATGACTAATCTCGACCGACATCATGTCCTTTGAATCAGAGTGAATGTCACCTTTATCCCCGGACTCCGCCAACGGGGCAGACTCAGGGGATTCTCCAGCGATGATTGGGTCCCAAACTTGACCCACTAGAAGGTAACTCTTTGAGCTGCTGTTCCTACTTCTAGTAACAGATCTGGGCTATGAACTGAAATAAACTGAGTGAAGGGATCTTCCCACACTTCTGGCATCTGGGGCTCAACATAATCATTCAATCCATCCTCATCCAAAGATAATGTGCTAAGAGCATCTTCGCAATTCTCTAAATCCTTAAGCTCAGCCGAGTTTAACTTACACAGACATCTATCAGTTCTTGCCGGGAAGTTAATTTAGCCCGATCTATTAAGGTATAACTTGCCTACATGTTTTGTGTTCAGATGTATGGGACATTCGATGCATGCTGAAGAATGTAGTAAATAAAAAAGCTTATTTTCTTATACTGTGCTATTTACTACATTCGATGCATTCTGAAGAATGTAGTAAATAAAAAAGCTTATTTTCTTATACTGAGCTATACTGTGAAACTTGTTAATATTAAAATCACCTGAACCTACTTGTATACATTTCATCCTTTAGTAACCAGTCTTTTTAAGAGCACAATTTTGTTCAGACACACTTCACAAATGTTTTAGTAACAAGATATTGTGGACTTAAGCTTGCAAGTATCATAGTTTGCCATGGGACTCAGGGCTCTACTTACTAAACTTATTGCTGTGGTCAGTAATTATAGTAGCCAGGTTTGCATTGGCTCGTCGCTCGACCTCAACATTTAAGGATACTTACATGTCCGTCAAGGTTCTACGAAGGTCTGTGGGATTACTCTATTATAGGGAGGAAAAGGGAGGTCTATGGGAAGACTGCAGGGAAACATGAAATATCGCTATCTTCAGATGGCGATAATTTTACTTTCAGAGCAGTGTGTTAATCACCACTCTGAGGGATCGTAAACACTTTTATCTGATTGAATCTGATTGGTTGCTATGGTCAATGTTGCCACTTTTCAATTTCACTTTAGTCTCACTGCTTAGTAATTTGAGGCGATCTCTACACTGGTTGCCTGTACTCTACAGAATTAAATACAAAATCTTGCTGCTAACCTACAAAGCCATCAATAACACTGCACCCACATACATATCCTCACTCATCTCAAGATATATCCCAGCTGGTTCTCTAAGAGATATACAGCTTCTACACTAAACAAATACTCTGATTCCCGGCTACAGGACTTCTCCCGGGCTGCACCAGCCCTATGGAATAATCTTCCTCGCATGTTAAGGTTATCCTCCACTCTCCAAACTTTTAAGCACTCCCTTAAAACTCATCTATTCAGACAAGCTTACCATATTCCTCAACCTACCTAACATGTTCTCCTCTGCTTATAATCATTCACCAACAATTTCTGCTGCTAACACTGCAGTCACACAGAGCACAGAGCACTTTCACGATACAACCTGGCTGGTCCATCCATTGTATAATAGCACTTACCCCTTTGTATCAATCCCCAATATCCTATAAAATGTAAGTTTGCGAGCAGGGCCCTCTTCCCCACCCATTCTGTCTGTTACCACCCAGTCATATCTTATTGATTGTTAAATTGTAAAGCGCTACGTAATCTGATGGCACTATATAAAAACCTGTTAATNAATAAATAATAAATAAATGTTATTGTACACACAGAAATCATTCTTACCACCTTCAATCTGGAAATGGCATTGGCTGTGTAGGTGAAGTAGGATCTCTTGAGCAACACCCTGCAATTCTTGTTAAATCAGTAACTTTCACCAAAGGCTTGGCCCCAAAATGTCTGGAAAATTTACTAAATGTCCAACTTTAAGCTAACTTCCCTCCCAGCCTATAGAAACAAATAATAGAAGTGAATGGAGATTTATACATTTTCACTAAATCTCTTAATGGTACTGCATACATGCATTGTGTTCACTAGTCACATTAATAGGCATTTAAATATACAGTATTTCAGTTAAAAGTTTTTAGTGTGTACAAAAAGCACCTTTTTAGCAAGGAAATTATTGTTACCTAATATGTCACAGTTTGCTGTCTGGGGAGGGTAGAATATCACTGATGCTGGCTAGGGAGCCTTAAAGAATTAAAATGGCTACTGCACACTTATAGGTGAGGGGGTGGCTCTCATGTCCCTAACCATCTGATTGGCGATGACAGCTCCTTTAACTTGTTATCACTGATCTAGATGCAACGGTCTGACCGTAGATCTGTGTAACTAGAAGCTGCAGTGGGAGAGACCAGATTGGTCTTTTATCTTCTTACTGACAGGATTGACTTATTGTGGAGAGGCTGCACACAGAAACATCGAGGCACCCCCTCCACATCATACTACAGTAGCAGCCGCTCACAGGACTTTGCAGAATAACCACTGTTGTCAAACTTCAACAGCTCTGATCTGATTAAATAAAGGGAATGGCATCAGCGTTCCTGGCGTGGGGGGTGGGGGGGGAGTTGTTTGAGAAAGAGCCGACAGCCTCAAGACCCACGAACACAGGGATCAAGCTGGGATGCTTCTTGGCGTGGGTGAGCATAGTATGGTACACAGATTCTTTTTCCTTCACCGGAACACGCAAGGACCCCATTATGTGCAGATACTTAATAATCATAAATCATTTTGGAGAGGCTGCACACAGAAACATTATGGCGCCCCCACGACATCAACATAGCAACTGCAGATTGAAGTGGCAGGCGAGAGGGAGAGACTGGAGAGCCGCTCTGCACCGTAGAATAGGTCAGCCAGGTTCAATCAAGGACTATGACTCGAGTATAAGCCGAGGGGGGTATTTTCAGCACAAACAAATGTGCTGAAAAACTCGGCTTATACTCGAGTACATACGGTATATATATATATATATATATATATATATATATATATATCTAATGATACTTTTAGGATCAGGGGCACCTCTTCCCACACAGCAGCGTAGAAACAGTACACCAGTCCAGGAGATTAGTGTAACAAACCGCAGCTAGTTTTATTAGTGCAGCAAACACAAAAACATGAAAATAAATCCTCGCCTGTCTGGGCACTAACTAAACACATAGTTCCTCTCTAACCAGAGGTCAAGCCTACTGCCTAAGCCTCAACAAAGGCTGTCTCACTGGCTGTCTGCCTGCACCCAGATCAGAGACCTTGAGCACAGAACCTGGCACACCTAATAAGACCTTACTCAGGTGCTTTCCTGATTGACCTCGAATAAGCCAAAAACCCGAACTGGGCTTGGTGGATGGTGGGCCTTCCCAACCATCCAACCCAAGGACCCTTTTTGGCTTTTACTAAAGCCAAAACACTGTTGGGAAAAGTGTTTTTCCCACAAGAAACAAACAACATACATTCTCCCTGGGGTTTCAGAACACTTATGATCAGAACCTGGGACTGTCCTTCTATCACAATGCCGCTGACCTTATCATAATATATATATATTTTCCCTGCACACATATATGTATAGCAGTCTATACACTAGACTCATATTTGTATATTATTATTATTATTATATACAAATATGAGTGCATAGACTCAGAAGCAATGGGCCCATCCAGCACTCATCCTTTGTGGCAGCAACACATTGTAAGGAAACACAGTGGGGGGCACAATGCTTTTTTTCCCACAAGTCCAATAGTCCCTGAGGAAGCTGCATAACTGTTCTCCTTCAAGAACTGAGTCAGATTTCAGGTAGCCACGGCGGCCCCATATGGTCTGCGGACCCCATAGCAGCCACTATGGCTACTATGGCTGTAGTTCCATCACTGATTGCTGCTATCTATCTATCTATTACTCTCCTTTTAGCAAATGCACAAAATATAAAATATTTAAAGCAATATTTCTTTCAATACAAGTTTACAATGTATTGTAAGTCATGTTTTTAACCACCTACTAACCAATTATTCTACACGTAAATAAAATGTACATAGATATTACATTTTAAATATATGTATTTCCAACATACTCATTTTTCCAAATAATGCAAATATACTTGCTACAAATACATATATGAATGTATACTATTATCATATTAAACAGAATATTGAATGCAAAAGGTTTACCATGGCAGTGTGTAAATGATAGAAATAATAAATAATGCAATATTATTACTATTATCTTATTATTAGACATGGTTAAATTTGGATTCCAAGACTGTGTTAAAAGATAGCAGTATATTTTTTATGTATTTTATGTATTTGGAACAGGTAGGCTACTGAAAAAAATAAGCACATTGGACCAGATCCAGCTTTGCATGTGATGGCTGACTTCCGTGTAAGTGTGTAAGTCTGGCAAATTTCCTAGAAGTGTTCATGCACACTGCAGTAGCGGAATTCATAGTGTACAGAACAATGTTGCATGCTCTCAAGGTTCTACCCACTGAGCTGTTCCTTCTCCACCTCCTGCCTAAATTACACTAAGTGTGTATGTGGTGGGGGGGGAGATTTCAGTTATGTATGGTACAGTAGGGTCTGGGTACGTGGGCATATATGGGGTCACTGGTCATACAGACCACTGATCAGCACAGGTCACTTAAGGCAGGCATATAGCAGCGTATCCTATACCTTTTTTGCACAAGAGAAAGAAGTGATAGGGGAGTTCATATCCTTCTCCCAAAACGCTTGCACAGGTCTCTGCAAAAGCATAAGACCTGGGGGGGAATTCACTAAATGACGAATTCTGCAGAGATTTCTTTTCGTCAGCGTTCGTCAGTGATCTAAATTCGTCAATGACTGGTGATGTATAGTATTCAGTAAATGACGATTTGTATTGACGATATGTAATGGCTGACGAATGCTGACGATATCCATTGACGAAAAAACGGGTATTTGTCAGGTGATATTGCACTAAACTGACGTATACACTGACGATTTTTA
>JABWIB010001661.1:14886-29070 GCA_016617825.1 Platyplectrum ornatum | reverse complement strand
TTTTGACGAATTTGTGAATTCGTCATGACAATGTGTGGGTGAATACATTATTCGTCAGTTAGTGAATTCCATTTTTGTATCCTTTCTATGGCAAAACTCGTCACGGCGATCTGACATTGATGATATGTAAACGTCAAACTAAATGACAAAAAAAATACACATTCGTCACTTAGTGAATACACATTCGACGAATTCTTCAGCAATATCGTCAGCCACCGACGAATTCTTAAATTTGTCATTTAGTGAATTCCCCCCCTGGTCAATTATAACAACATAATTGATTGTTTTACAGGTATACTCAATATTAAATCTGTCTTACAATTCTGCCAACCGCAGAGCTGGTTTGAAATTGTAGCTTTAAAGTGCAAGGAATCCATCATGCTTCTGTGTTTGCAGCACTAATTCGCCCTTACTCATTGAAATATTGTGTAACACCCTGTTCCACTCATGCAGAGCATATGGAAACAAGCATAAGCGCATGAATAGTTCTGAACCCAGCTTTCTATGCTCGCTCCCATTCTTCTCACATTTTCACTGTTTCCCGCTGCTCTATCACCTAAAAAAGCGACAGAAGCGTTTCTTTGGATCAGATCCAAGAGCTAATTAATAGTATACTCCAAAGTACAGGAGTCTTGAATAGAGATAGTTGCTTCTAATTTATAAAGATAAAAGCCCAGGAAATGTTTCTCACTTCATTGGTAAAATAAGGGATATCATTGAAATATACTTGCAGTCCCTTATTTATTATTTCCAGGTTTATATATAGGACCATTAACCCTAAAAAAAAAAAGGATTATGGGCTCTACTTCCGGCAGTCGATATTCGTGGCTAGTTCACCCGCAGGAGTTACTAAAACTTACCTGTCCCTTTCCTGTCCTTCTCCCCCACCTGCCTTAATTACGCTAGGTGGGATAGGTAAGTTTGGGCTAAGAGATTGCAGACTTCATAGGACTTACAATGAAGCCAAAGTCCTGGAACATGGGCTTAGAAAATGATTTCCAGAATTGTGTTACTGCGCATGTCCCAGGATTGTATGCTCTTCAGGGGCCGTTGACTGAATTAGGTAGGTAATTTTAACTTTCTTTTTTTTACTTTTTTTTTTTTTTATTCACTCCGGACTATATATATAGTCCAGAAACATGGCACTCAATAATAGTCAGAATAATAACTTGCCCTTGTGCTCAGCCAGTAGTAGTAAACACCAATATGCAGAATAGTGGCACTCCAGGACTTGAAGAAAATAAATAGATTTTATTGTGGGCAACACTTCACCACATGCTCCAATGTTTCAGGGTCATTAAGTCCCTTTCATCAGGGAAATGTGAAAAACATATGTATGTTTTTCACATTTCCCTGATGAAAGGGGCTTGATGCCCTGAAATGTTATATATAGCAATGAGAAGATATGGGCCGGCAGTGGAATGCAGTACTTACATGGATTGTCATGGAAACAGCAGTTTTTCAGAGTTTGTAAATATTACAAAGTTTATTTTCAGGTGATAATGCCAGTTTGTTTTCTTTGGTACTCCTTTTCCATACACAGAAGTCTAATGACATATTGGCAGAACAATATCAAGTACTAAACTGCGCAAAAGGTAAAAATTGAGTTCAGTCAGTCATAATGGCCCATAATGGGAAAGCTATTGTTTGCTATTATCCGAATGTTATTTTAGACTTTATATTTATTACGTAAGTATATTGCGTAAGACTTTTTTCCTTTATTAAACACAAATAAAAAGTTATTTAAAACAACAACTTCTTGACTATGTTTTGTACACTTTTGACTACATTAAAAAAAAAGCAAAACATTTTTTGAAAATTGGGACTATTTTCTCTTTTCACACTAACATTGTTCCCCACAGGAATCGGCTAATGATGCAGTCACCATAGAAATTACCATGTAAAAGGGGTTTTATGGTATGAGTGCATTTATTTTCAATAGAGCGTATGATATAGCAAAAGCAGGCAACCCAGATACAATTTGGATGCTCTTTGCTTTTATTAGAAACATTTTTGGTCTTCACTGGAAGAGAAAGTAATCTTTTTCAATATCTATAAGCACACGCTGATCAGAGTATGGTATTAGATGCAACATTTGAATATACAGCAATTGCCATGCTGAGAATTAGAAATGCATGCTTTAATTTCCATAATGCTTATATATGATAATTTGATGCTATTTACATTTCCACACATTTTATTATAAATGTTCTAAGGCCTCATCAATTATAAAGATATTAAAAGTCAATCGTTAGCCAGTCTGCTTTTATTTAAGTATTTCTTTTTATTTCGTGTATCAACAACACTTTGATTCATCAGCACAACAATAGTTTCAAAATAATATTTCATAATCACAACAGTAAAATTCACTACAAAAATAAAAAATACATTCAAAGAAACATTTAATTCAAATTTGTGTTTAAAATATTGATGTTCAAATCATGTAGGTACAACTTTGCATAAATTAGTATTTTAGTAAGTATCTTTGTTTCAATTTGGTTGGGAACATTTCAAAGGGTTTAATAACCTTTCCAATTATATTATAAAAAAGAGAGTGTTTATGTGGGTTTGAGAAACTAATTAAAAAAAGATAAGAATTAATAATCTTTTTAATGGTTTTATTCTTTTCGTAAATGAAGGCAATGATAGACAATGATCAATAATTAACATGGCAGTATACTGTATTTAAGAATGTAATACATCTTTATTTTAATATTGCCTCTATTCTTGACATTTCGGTAAAGATACTGGATTTTCGAAATCAGAAAACATGAACACGTTTGTGAATAAACAGGTGTTCTTATAAGAGGAAATGGGAGATACGTAGATCACATATTATAATGTTTGTTATAATCTTGCTGAGACTAATTACTGCTTTGTTTCTATGTATAATAAATATGATTTTAATGAAAAGTGCCATGGAAACAATTCAGTTATATTAATGCTACAAAAATAAATTCACATTTTTTAGGATACTTAATGCTGTAGCCATTTTCCTGACCCGTCGCAACACCTCCCTGCTCCGTCAATCTCTACACTGGTTCCCTATCCACTTTAAAAATCTCACTACAACCCACAAAGCTCTCCTCTTCCTTTTATTTCTACCTCTCCTCACTCATCTCCATCCACACTCCCTCTCTCCCTTCCCGACTGGACTGCTAATGACGTCACATCCAGGACTTCACCCGAGCTGCCCCCTCCACTGCAACAGCCTACCCCAACCTAGGTTATCTACCACCTTCAAGCCTTTAAACACTCACTCCAAACCCACTTCTTCAGATTGGCCTACCATTCCTCCACCCAATCTCTCTTCCCTCTTCCCCTTCATCCCAATGTCTTTTGTAGTGTCCACCCTTCCCTTAGCATGTAAGCTCTCAGAAGCAGGGACCACCACCCTCCTGTTATCTACCTCAACCTGCCCCCATCTCCATCTTCCAGTCTCCAGTCTCCAGTGTTAATATATTATACACTTCCTGACCCTCTCTGTTATTAATCTGTATCCTCATGCTATGTATGTATTCCATGTTTGTAATTGTATGCCCTGGCATTTTAACCCCCATGCTACATATGTATTGCATGTTTGCATCACCTGTTTGTAATACTGTGTGTATTACAAATAAAACATTTGCTAATTATTTAAAAAAATAAAAAGAAAAAGAAAAGAAATCCGCCCCCAATAATTAAAAAACGGGAAGACGGCCTCCTTGGCGCCCTCCTGGGTAGATTAGAAGCGCCGTGGCGTTGCACTGCGCGGGTACGTGACGTCATAATGTCGCGCCGCACGTCACTTGCCGGCTAGGGGCCGCTAAGCTAGGTCTGCCTAGGGTGCCGGCAGACCTAGCACCGGCTCTGGTTCTGGTTGATACAAGATCCAAAGGAGAGAAGGAAATGTCAGTCAGAAGATGTCAACTTAAGACAGCATTCAGCACTCCTTGTATGAGCTATAGGTCATAGCTGAGTGCAACTACTAACTTATATGTTATATAGAAAGCTCAACATATATACTCTGATAATTGAACTCTGAATTAAGTGTTCAACACCGAACAGCTTCCCTCATCCCACACAGGACCTCTCTATGCCTGGCCGCCTAGTGCCTACCCTTCCTGACTCATGCCATGTCCTCAGCAACTTAAGCTAAATATTAATTGGCACATTATATGAAGACGCAACACACATTGGCAGTCATAGCACTGGCTCCAGACTTACGTACTATTGGACTTACGAGAAAGTGGGCAAAACCATGTTGAATTGCAGGGGAAGTTACATTTCGTTAGCTGTAAACCGTATTAGAGTTGAGAGACAATGTTTCAGTCAATTCCAGTGTAACATTAACGCTGGTAAGTATTTGTGTGCAATGTGGTTTATGTGGTTTTGTCCACTAGCTCGTAAGTTTAATAGTATGTAAGTCTGGATGTGGTCCATAAACCCAGTCTGTGGGAAGGTTTGGGGAATGTAAGCTGGGCATACACTATAAGATAAATTGTTCCAGTTGAAAGATTTTCGAAAACCATGATGAATTGCAGGGGAGGTAAAATGAATGTCAGTGTGTGCATGCAGGGAGAATACTTTATTGTTGCATGTTGCATACAGATACTGACCAGCGTTACTGTTACACTGTTATTACATTTGTGCTGGAAACATCATCTCTCACCTGTAATGCTGATTGCAACTAATTAAATTTTCCTTCCCTGCAATTCAACATGGTTTTACCCACTCTTGAAGAATTGGAACAATTTATCTTCTAGGGTATGGCCAGCTTCAGTCTAGGTGGGATGCTTGTGTAGAGAAATAAAGCAGTCACAGTATTTATTTCTGAATCCCGCTAAGAAGTACCATATTCGATAGTAAACCTATATATTTTGGGATGTTCCTGTGTATTATTAAATACGTTATTAACATTTGTACACAACTTCTGTGCAAAGCATTGGCTATAAAATGAATTTATAATCCACAAAATATCATTTGTTAGTCTCCTTCAGTTTGACATTAAGTTAAATTAGCCTGGGCCAATTTTCTGCTTTATAAAGAATCACGAGGAGAAGTCTCGGACAACCGTTGAGATCCTTCAGCCTCCCCGTGACATATGCTTACTGTGTACAGCTCCGCAGTTCAGATGCAAGGTGAAATTGAGGGGAAAGGAAATGGAACTGAATACATAAGCAGTTTATATCCAGAAATTACACAATGAAACAAGACAATTTGATCTAAATAGTTTCAGGCTGTATGCATCATTTATTATGTAGACACAAAACCCATGCTCATTTTACAAATTTTTATTAAAGGTTAGATGAAACCATTAACATCGCAGATAAAATCTNATTATTTAGCAAGTGTGATTATGATCATGTCAAAAACATTACATTACTCCTAACTCTACTGGAAAATATTCAAAACTGTTCATATTGGCAGGACGACCATAGGGACAGGACCTGAGCACCTTTACCAATAATGTCAGGGCTCTATCCAAATGGGGGCGAGAGACAGCCCTTATCTTAAGATTCCCACACCGGTGCCGTGTAAAACAGGAATGGCGCAAAAGCCTGGATACTACATAAGAAGTCTGCATGTAGTATTTACTTCCCTTCTACTTCCCAGAGAGTGAAAACACTTATGCTCCATCCTCAATCCCATCCCATGTTTACCAACAGAGCATTCTGGATACAGAGCTTTTATATCTGTCCTGGGGTTCAGATATGTTCACCTTAGCAAATAAATGTGTTTTACAATCTTTGTAGGTAGGCTCTATATGGATCCAGCGTTAAGATGTAAGAAGACAGCATAGGTAAGAAATGACAATTAACAAGTTTATAAATGACAATTTGTGAGTGGAGACATAAATGAGGTTTACAAGACAATGGAGGTATGGGGGGAGCATATTAAATCCTACTATGAAGTATACCCAGTATAACCTCATAATCAAGGCTTTTGATATATAACATAATTGTAATAGTGAAGATATCTCTTGATTTGACATACCACTGCCATCAGCAGACAGTTCATAGAATATGTACTGTTGAGTAAATGGTGGTAGGGGGCATTAAAATATGTGGAATAGGTAGAATTTTTAACATTGGCACACATCTATGCATGTATAATGCTTACGAGTTGGATTTGCTATGGAAGTGTCTAGTGCATTTGTAGCATTAAACAATATATCATAAAGCAGCACTAAAGTTGGCCATACATTAAAGTAATTATCGGAATGATCATATAGTTATGGAGAGTTTGGTCCAATTATTGCTAACATAAGTGGTCACAATGGATTTGATCATACATGATAGTGTATGGTCAAACACAATGAACAAGATCCAGACTTTCCATACTATTGGCTTACTCACGATTGGGCAAAACCATTGAACTCCTCCAACTATTCCCCTCGAAATGACAGGACATTGGCCACTTACATTTTACTACCTTTAGTTTGTATGCACTGGTTGTTTTGTGGAAGGGTTGCAGGTGGAGAAAATCTGTACTAAAGGTATGCATTCATTCGCTGTAGTGCATTGATAGTGGGACGCACGGAAATTCCAGCATCCAGCATGTGAAAAATCAGGCAAAATGAATTGTTCTGGATCTGGCTTCTAGTCCATAATTACTTGTTGTCACATTGACGCCTTGTCACATCCAATGTAGGAGACAGAAGCAATTAAAGTATGTCCATATTTTTGCACTGTACTGCTTATGTGTAACTGACAATTTCTGTCTAAAGTTGCCTAAGGTAAAAATTCTAAATATAAATGCAAACAAATCAATTATAATCTGCAGAAAAAGATGAGTGTTTAGGTAAACAGTCTAATTAGGGACCTTTTACTAAAGAAAACATTTTTTGGAACAAATATCATTTTTTAAGAGTTCTCTGGAGAAAAAAATTACTTTAATAACTAGAAAAACATTACATGCACAATGTATAGGCTTACAAGTGCAAACATGATTTCTTTTTTAAATACTTTTCGTGTACTAAATGTTCCTTGTTTAACTCTTCTGAATACATACATACAATGTGACTAGTTCCTTGGTATAATGACTGCTCAGAAGTTTAGGCATTATTTTGGGGTTTGGTTGGTGGTAATGGGGATTTCTTACTACTTTGCTTTGTTACTAATGTTTAATGTGCTTATGTATCTCTGTGTTTATAAAGCAGGTTTTGAAATTGTCTTAATTTGTCTTCTGTACAGTCGCCTTTATGTTTCCTATTTGACCAACTGACCTAAGGTGTGTGAAAATTAGCATTATGGTAAGGTATGGTAAGGGAAAGGAAGTCACCGCTATATACTCAAATTTTAACATACTCATTTTATGCAGTAATAAAAGGGATACTATGCAGTGAATCTCATCTATAGGTCTATGTCATTGACTATTACCCATAGTGATATAGAGTTAGATCATTATGCACTGGGTCATGCTATTCACGCTCTCTATGCATCTTACCTTTGTAAGATTTCACTTCCTACAGTTTGGCTTTTACAGTTTGAATGTCTAGAGCGGTGTAAGGAACATCTATGGTGTGCATTGTTTGAAAAAGGAATACTTCCATCTGATCAATCTGTACTGGATCCAGGAAAACCTATGCAAGGTCCATCATCCTCATTGTTGGGATGAAAAGGGGTGGTGTGCATTCATAGGGTACTCAAGGTCATGGGGTGGTATGTAGATTATACAGTAAGGGTCGGATTATATATATATATATATATATATATATATATATATATATATATATTGTATATACTTCTTAAATATTCAATTTAAAGCAGCATGACCTGTGCCTATATGTTATACTTGATTTTGAAAAGCTATAAAATTCCATTCATTGAGCCAAATGCCAAATGTATATCTATTTTACATAAGCAACCCAGGTTTAAATCGCTAGAATGAGTTAAAAAAAAATCCAGGATTGCAATAAAGGCAGGGATTAGCATGGAGCAATTCTGGGCAGCCAATCCGTTGTGGGGGGGGGGGTCTGGGAAGTGAACCTTATAAACCTCCTCCATCCTCCTGAATCCTCATCATGGTTCCATTTAAGTTGCGTTGAGCCAAGGAGTCTTTTGCCCCTTAATCTTGTTGTAGGTTTGGTCAGTATAAGTAGGCAGCTCGGGAGAAGTCCTGGATGCATGAGTGAAAGGAGTGGTTAGGGATGTATATAGATTACAAGCCCTTTCTGCAATGGTGGTCTTTAACTCTAAATACAGTATGTTAGAGCCCACATTGGGACATATACTATGTATTTTTAAACTAAGAGCAAGACTCACCTTTGGAAACTCCCCATAACGTCTCTCTAATAGCTTCCCTGAGACCCCCACCCCCTCTCATCTGAGATCTCAGACATGCTTTTAAATGAAAATACACAAAAGATGGAGTCTGCACGTTAGTTTTTAATTTTTTTTTTTCTAAATTTACTAAGCAGGGGCATTGCAAGGATAATGAAAAGCAGGGATGTTTCATTTTACATGCTGAGCTTGAACTCTTCTAGGCCTAAATTTACTAAACTGCAGGATTGGAAAAGTGGGGATGTTGCCGATAGTGACCAATCAGATTTAGGCTGTTAGTTTAATTTTACATACTGGAAAATGTGAGCTTGAATCTGATTTGTTGCTATGGGCAACATCCCCACTTTTCCAATCCCGCAGTGTAGGAGTGAATGGTGTCTTTTAATTAAGGCAGTGAGAGAAGTGATTGTATGGCGTAACCCTGTATACTGGCCCAATTCAAGCCTTGCTGGAGATAATAGAAAAATGTACTAAATTTACTAAGCAGGGAGATTGCAGGGAGATTGAAAAGTGGGGATGTTGCCCATAGCAACCAATCAGATTCAAGCTCACATTCTTCAGTGAGCTTGAATCTGATTGGTTGCTAGGGGCAACATCCCCACTTTTCAATCTCCCTGCTTAGTAAATTTAGGTCCAAGACTTCTTTGACTGTGTGAAATCTTTATTAAATGATAATAGTATTGATTGTTGAACTTAATTTTAAGACTTATTTCTGCAACATTCTAGTTATTATTTTACCAGTCCCAAAAGCGGGACTGTCCCGCTTAAAGAGGGACAGTTGGGAGAACTGTCCCTCTTTAAGCGGGACAGTCCCGCTTTTGGGGGACTGTCCCGCTGTCCCTCTCCACCTCCCAGTTTGTCCCCCTAAGGGACTTATGTGTCCTGCGGCCCTAACTGTGTAAGTTGGGAGGTATGTTTTACCCCATCTTGTTACGTTAAACAATAAAGAATAAAGCATGGTATATTTTTTTGCAAACTGTTTAAAAAGGAATGGGAGAATCAGCGCGATTAAGGAACACTTGTGGTTATTAGTCTTGACCAGGGCATGGGTTTAACAAGCAGAGCAGTTAGAAGTCTGTGTATATTGTGGAATGTACAATTTATTTCTCCACATTTGGTCATATAACTTCGGAGCGGAGGGAGAGGTTACAGCTTAGGTCAGCAGGACTGTCTATAATGAGAAGGAATAACAGATTCTTTTAGATGTTTCAACTTTTTTGTTCACTACTGGCATTAAGTCATTTGAACTGTATTTCAAGATTGTATATTTTCTGTGCCAGGTAACTCAATGCCCCCCAAAAAATACATTGTCAGCATTCATAAAATAATTGTCAACCATTGTAGAGAATATAACGATATTTTATCAGACTTCTACGACCCAATTATTCTGTGACAGTATTCATAGATGAAAGGATGTTTGAAGAATCTTGAAAGACGAACTGATTTTATTAGAAATGATTATTAGGATATTATTTTAATATAACGTGTAAAATGAGATTTAAATGAACTTCTCAGAAGACTTTACCAGGGATTATTGTAGAGTTCTAGCCTGGAAATGTAACTGGATCTCTATCTGTACATATTGCTTCGGAATCACACCAACGGATAAAGCAAGTGGGTCGCATATTATTTCAATAGTTGAGGCGATTGGATTATTATCATTTTATCATCCTGAATATTATGTATTGCCAGGGTCTTGACCACTGATACTCCCCCCAAATAAGGCTGAGAACCGTTGATGTAGTGTTTACTAAAATGCAAAGTATTCCTAAGCGATGCCACCATTGATGTGTCCGTTGTATTACAATGATTCGAGGTGGAAGGGAATTAGGTCGAATGATCATGCGGCATGTGGTCACTATAAGAGGTCCTCGGCTGTCAGGGCATTAGTTCAGTAGTGGATGCATTTGTATAAAAGGATCTGATAAGTTAAAGTCTTCAGCTGGCCACACACTAGAAGCAATATGGGTCAGCAGGGCTGGATTACAGTATGTTCAACTAGATTGTGGGTGTCCTTGCCAAACACACACTATACACATATATACATATACACAAATATATATTAAACAAGTTCCCATCTTTCTGCTCCTAAGCTGAACTATTATTCAAATATATAAAATGTGTGCTACATCATGTGTTCTCTGAGTAAATGCCGGCACAGTGACGTCAAAATTAACATCTGTGCATGCGTGCAGCAGATGTTTATAGAACACGCGTAATATATACAAAACTTCAATTTCGTATGCGTTAGCCACGTATGAGGGGGTCGGGTATGAATCTTAAATGGAATCAAATTCAAACTCGTAAACTAAGCAGATCAGTATGTAATGTTAAGATAGCCTTCAGGACACTTTAATGTCCTGAAGGCTCATACCAGTTAGGGGAGGGAATGAACTCCCCTCTTTCCCTCTCGCGTGAGTACTTACTGCATGCGAGTGACGCCGATGTCTGTAGTAAGACAGCCTTTGTATATTCACAGCTTTCCTATTTAAAACCCCATTCTAATCTTACTTTACCTTTGCCGCCTTCTTCCTCTTCAGTTTGAATGACAGTGACCTAACAGGTCAGATAAGAGCTTTTATAAGATGCTAGCTGCATGGGTCTGCTGTCAAGATGGGCAGGAGGCCCGGTCAATCATTGCAGAGACATCGACCAGTCAGTTGGTTGTACTGAATTGTTTCTACTTTGAAACCACAGCAGCCGGTACAGACAATGACTTATATACCTTTGATAAGCAGTGACTTGTAATACAATGACCTTCCTCTCCTTCCAGGCTCCACACTAGTAAACGTATTTTATTTTACTCTACTATTGATATTGATAAATAGAACATTCTGGTTTGTGAGTTGTAGAATTGCTGAAAGAGAATTTAGGACAAAGATAAATTGTGAAATAGTCTGATATTCTATTGTGTTGTTGTTTCTGTTGCTTAGATACGCATGTGGATTCATTGATGTGTAGAGACATGTACGTTCTCAAATTTGTTCATTTTAATTCAGGTTGTCATAGTAATACATATATATTTTTACTGATTCACTAGCTGTAAATAGATATTAAAGTACCAACAAACGTGACGTTCTAATGTTGACTGGTGTTTATTGAATTACATGGAGTTGGGTGTAATTACCACCTAGGCCTGAGACTATGGAAGGTTAGAATTTCCATGTGTGAGGCGTGTTTTTCCCCGGTGTTTACATAGTTAAGCAAGTTGGTTAGGCTTTTAAAGTTCCTACTATGGACTGAGTTCATTCCATATGACATACCATAAAAGTATAGCTGGCCATACACTATACGATTTTTCCTAAAAAAAAAAAATTCAAAAATCTTAGTACTGCATGTGAACGATTTTTTCGGACGATAGGTCGATATCGTTCAAAAATCGTTTTAAAACGTTTTTTTTATTTTATGTTCTGCTCAATCTTAAATCGTTTTTAAGGTAAACATCCTACAATGTATGGGCACTTATAATAATCCATTTGGAAATACTAGTTTGCATATTATTTTTTTTCCATACAATTATTGAACAGTGTATGGCTGCTTCCAATTCCTTAAATAAAAAATTGGTTCATTTTTCATCCAATCTTTAGATTGGACAATTTATCTTATATGGCCAGCTTTGGTGTGCAGAAAACTCGGTAGGGCTTTGAACTCATAGATGGACAGGTCACTGGATTGATGTAAATAAAAGTGTAGCTCTTGTAGTGTTATGAATCAAATAAGTATGCACCACATATACCATAATATCTGTTAAAACCTGAAGTAGAACTTTGTCCACTTATTGGTAGGCTTTTACCAGTACATCTAATAATCCTATTCTCAGAGGTTGGGAAAACCTCTATGTTCTCCCTACCCCAATTCCTCTGTTCATTCCCCTGTGTTTCCAGATAGCTAATGGTCAGTTCAGTCCTTGAGTCAGGTGTCAGGTATCTGTCTCTTATTATCCTCTCTGAATCAGGGGCAGGCTGGCAAATTTTGGCCTGGGGGGCAAGCCCACAGCAGTGGCCCATAAGTAACAGCCCATAAATGATTTATATATATGTGTATATATACTGATTGGCCGGCCCGGGTGCCATCTGGCACCCTGGCACCCATGCCAGCCTGCCCCTGCTCTGAATATTACCAGACACCTGACTACTTTAAACATGTACTGGTTTACTGTTGTTGTTCTTGTCTATTTGTTACTTGCATTCACACTCTTATCTTCATCTTTTCCAAGTCTACATACATCTCCTGCATAACTTTTTTGCCCTGCTTTTTTGCAAACACCCGGATCCCTGTCTGTTCTCCTGCATTCTGTGCTTTACTTGTATACTCTAGAAGATCTGTGTTGCAATGAAACTCCTTTGGTTCCTGAACTGACCTGGCCTCGATGTGATTCTAAATAGGCATGGCTTGCTCAACATTTCATTGCACAACTAAAATACTCTTAGCAGCAGTACTCACATAATGTAGAACATTGTTTGCTCAAGAAGTAAATGTCTTACCCAAAAATCAATCAATAGGTAAATATTCAATAATTCACCTAATAATACATTTTCAAATAAGAAAAATATAATAGATAAGTAAAAAACATTTAATACTGCTAATTAAGTAAAATAATATTAATAATAATAAGTCATTTTTAGCAAAAAAATACCTGAAACAATATTATTCAAAATGTTAACTGCAAGAATTGAAAATGAAAATACAAAATAATAAACTTAAAAAAATGGAACTATATCACAACAATAATATTCAAACCGCACAAGTGAAATGCAGAATGTTACGACAACTCAGGTGAGGTTACCAGCAAAACAAGGATAAATGGTGTTGAAACTCCAAATATAGTTCCTAAATGCTTATAAGTACAATGCTGAGAAATTCAAGGTTATGTAAGCTGGTTTTAACCTATCTGGTCTTTTTATGCTTTCCCCTTGCTTAAAATATGACACTGTATGTGTCCTTTCATATCAATCTAGTCACAAATATTTAATTCTCATGAGATTTCCGCTTTTTGATTTATGTTAAATTTACCAATACACCACTATTTCAAGATGCAACTTGTACTTACCATCCATGGTCATCACATTCATGGGGGTATATTTACTAAGCGGCGAGATTGCAGGGAGATTGAAAAGTGGGGATGTTGCCCAAAGCAACCAATCAGATTTGAGTTCACATTCTCCAGTGTGTAAAATGAATCTGAGAGCTTAAATCTGATTGGTTGCAATGGGCAACATCCCCTCTTTCCAATCGCGCTACAATCTCACAGCTTAGTAAATATACCCCATGGTTTATTATGCATTTTCCCCATTAAAATCTGATTCATGGAGACACATTGGGTTGTACATACTGTAAATATTCCAACATTCCTTTCTTTCATTCAAACATCTTGATGCTTATCCAATGGTTTATATTCGCGCTTAAGAAATATAAGCACAATCAACTTCACCATGGTCAAATAAGCATAAGGCTGGTAAAGAATTCTTTTGAGGGAAATACCATTTTACCCCCTCTCAGCTGCTCTCCCACATGGGTATTCAAAGGTAACCACTTTCTCATAGTGAGCAAAAATAGTTATGTTTCTGTATGTGTAGGAGCGCTTCTAAACATGAGGAAAATATGGGAAAATAAGTATGAAAAGGGTGAAAAGGCTTCCATATGTTCAAGAAGTTTTACGTTGACTTCGATTTTTTTATATGAACCTAAAATTAATATATTATTGTTCATTTTCATATGTATACCAATTATATCAGAAATATTTCATTTGATTATCTGAAGAACAGCTTGAGAGACACAAGTCACCAGCTGTCAAAGCTGTCGTTTTTAATATTTTATTCTTCTAGTATTTTCCCTGATATGTTATTAAATGTATATAATCTCAAATTAGTCATTTAAATACAGCAGTGGTATTAAACGTTATCAGTTCCAGGCACCCTTG
>JABWIB010001661.1:2203-14490 GCA_016617825.1 Platyplectrum ornatum | reverse complement strand
CTGTGACAAAATCATTTCTAAGTAGTCCTGAATATGTATACAATATAATGACAATCCGTCATTTGAAAAGTATGAATTGTCCATAACACATATAAGGTTTGGTATGGAACCCCAAACCCAGCCATTCCATTTAAATATGCACTCAGGAATTTGGGGATATCAATTGAATAAGGAGGGGATCTACCTATTTTTAATATTGGGGAAACTACTGTATGTCATTTTCAATGCTGGTTAAAACTACTGTGGGTCATTTGTCATAATGGAGGAGTAATCTCATCTCTAGTTAGCATGCTTGGGCTTTTCAGTATGAGAATATAAGTATGTGTTGGGTCTAATCATGTGAACAAATACCACATAGTGTATAGAGCAGTTAGGTTGTTTTTTGCACACTAAAATGCTCTATTTAGTCTTAAACATTCATGAAGATTATGGTCGCACAGATGAGTCCAACAGAAATGCTTGCCTAGAAGTAGTGTATTATTCACAATTTGCTCCATAGTATGTCTAAATCCAGGCTGAGCAGGGCTGGATTTCGCACAGGGTAATAGGGGACCACCAAAAGGGACCCCCACACACAAGCTTTTTCTAGGGGCCACTAACATAGATGCCAGATAATAGGAAGTGTCATTCAGATAAGCAGTATTGGTTATACAGGTCTCCAACAAGAGCATTGTAAGACCAAATCATTTTATATGAAGTGGCCTAATTTACTGTAAGTGGCCTTGTCATTCATGGAAAAAGATTTGGTCATACAGGGTTTCCTGTATAACCATTACTTCTTACGCGGCTGTTGGCGTCCTTCAAGCGGTAGGAGAGTGCCACGGAGGAATGAGGAGGGATTTTTTCTACATCCTTTGCAGTGATAACCAGTTTCCAAATGAGTAATCCTGTTCTCGTCCTGCTTGAGTAGGTAATCCTTAAACCGTAATGCACTGATTAACTGCAAACTTACACAAAAGGTCACATTTGCAAACTCTTCCAGAACCGAGGTTTGATTTTGAATTGTTCAGGACATATTTACAGGAGTTTATTACAAAAACAGGAGGTATCCTGGACACATCAGTGTCATTTTCCAATGAAGAATTGATTATTTATTTGGTCTATAGACCATACATTTTGTAATGTGTACAGTATATTGGAATTTTATTTCTCAAGCATAACTTATTTTCTATTTATATATTTTAATTATTCTTGTATATCATGCTGAGTAGGACACCATGCAGGGTAAGTTCTACTGCACAAGTACTGCGCTTAAAGCAAGCTATTGGCTCTTATAAATGACTATAAATATATTGTGGCACTCAGATATCACAGATGTGATCTGTAAAAACATTGCATATTTCTTATATAATGTAAATGAGTAAAACACTGATGTTTGCACATATTTTCTTTAAACAGCAAACGACTGACCACTAACTCTATGGCATTCATAGACCTTAGACCTTAATGAAATAAAGACAAGGATCCATATATTTGGGTTTAATGAAAGGGGACAACATTTTATACATTGTAAACTTGAACTGTTCAATTTAAAATGTTACCAAAACACAGAGAAATAATGAATTGCATGCTGGAACTTGTAGTTTGACAAAACAAGGAAAGCCGTAGGTTGTATACCCCTGCACTAGAGGATTGCTTTACCCCAATATATCACCACTGTAAAACATGCTTTAACTGCAGACACAGTTGATTCCTGGCAAAGCATGTTGGGACTTGTAGTGTTACAACATCAAGAGAGCCACAGGCTGCCTACCCCATATCTAGTATCATCCCAGAATTTCTCTCTGGTCCATTAAGACATGACTGTTATACTCATTACGTCTGATATCTTAACAACTCTTATACCTTTCTATAATGTGTAAAGGGTATATCCTTATCGTGTGTAACAGTGGTCAAGGTGTACATTTAAAAGTGAGGGTATGGAAACACTGAATATAATGGAAGTCAATGGAGATTTGTAGTTTTTCAATTACATTGTAGAGAGAAGTGCCGGTATGACATACCCCCGTATACACCCCCACTTCCAGCCCTGATGTGTAAAAAGAAAGCTCTCCTATTCCTCTATTGCAACCTGCAAAACACTGTAATGGATTGCATTGCAGACTAATGAATTTGTGCATCATTCTAAATAATTCAATCTCCCCCTGTAACATCACCAGGAGAACATGAACAAGCATATCAATAACATGTCTTCTGAGTAAGCATGCACCTAAATAAAACATGCAAAAAGAATTGAAGTATCAATACTGAGGAGGCAGAGATGAGGCCGGTGGAGGACAGGGGGATAGAAGCTCCTGCTCGCAAGAAAATACAGTCTACAGTTAGGAGGAGACCCATGGTGGGGGATAGAGAACTAGCAAAGGAAAGAACAGGAGTGATTTTAGAGGTAGCCAAGGGAAAAATCAGAACCTGCAGCCCTCTCTTGTGTTTAAGCAATCCTGTAAAATTCACTGACTGAATAAAGAGCGACTAAGGGGTATATTTACTAAGCATGGAGATTGCAGTGAGATTAAAAAGTGGGGACGTTACGCATGGCAACCAATCAGATTTGAGTTCACATTCTCCAGTGTGTAAAATGAAGCTGAGAGCTTAAATATGATTGGTTGCTATGGGCGACATCCTCACTTCCCAATCTCACTGCAATCTCATCGCTTAGTAAATATACCCTTAAGACTGTAGAACCAGACAAGACTCAGCATCAGCACCTTGGACAGCTCCACAAGACATCACTTCAGCACCATCAGCAAACTGCCAACGACACAATGTACACCAGTTTATCCAGCCATAATTACCATAATGGTAATTATGTAATATTCTCACTTTACCATATTACTCGACCATTATAAGTTGTGTGAATATTATTCCTAATTTTTACTCGTTATTACATTGAAAATGTCTGTGTTTTTCAAGTTGTGTTTTATCTACTCTAAAAAGCTTTATAATAAACTTATGTGTTCATTCAAGAGTATCACTGTCACGCTGTTTAATGATCTGTATGTACTGCTCAGCAAGATTTAGATAAAATAAATGGAAGTAAATGCATTTCAATAAAGCTATAATCCCGTAGTGATCATGTAAAAAATGATCAACTTGCAGAAGAATTACATTGGTACTGTTACGCTATATTTTATACACATCACATGTAATCCTGTGACATAACACACAACAATACCAAAGCTTCCCTATTCTGGGGAGACTTTATAGCAAATACTCTTTCTTTACTACCACTCTACACCCGATAGAGGGAAAACATTTTATTATGTAATAGGAAATAATAATTTACAATATTATTAGATCGAGGAGTAGGTTAGATTTAAGTTGTGGAGAAGGGATGAATTGGATAAGGGGAGGGTTAGGGTTATCCTATGAAGAGAAGATGGATCAGAGTAGGGAATGGTTAGGCTTAGGCTGCAGAGAGGTGATAAATGGGAGAATGTGTAGGGTAGGTTGAGGGTGTAGGTAGCAAATGGAATGGTTTCTTCAATGTACGGTTGTTGGCAATGGCCCTGTTTAAATAGGGTATGTTCGGACCTGTTAACCGTACCATTAAATAAGACATATATAGCGTGATACAACATGTATAGAATCCTAGTGATCCTACATTGCTGTACATTGAGGACATTGGGAGCTTGACAACACTGGATCGACCAAATAGATCTACAATGACTTTGGATCAAATCACTTGCCTGGGTCACCTAATAGATATCTGCATTTGATTTAGCGTTAGGTGGTAGCTAATGGTTGATGGGAGAACATTTCACAATGGACAGGGCATATCATCAATGAATAATGTTTGGCTGTAATGAATAGGCACATTCCCAAAATGGTGATATTTCAACATAGTCACTCATTCATTAAAAATATTTGACTTTTTTCTGATTCTTCCACTAAAGGGACATTTTCCACTTGCAATGAATAGAAAAGGTCAGTTAATATGGAAGTCACTAGTACAGAACTGGATCTGTCACTGGGACAGGAAGCACACGGGAGGGACACATAGTGAAATGTGTAAGTATGTTATATGTTGATTGTACAGTAAATACAGAGGTCTATATGCAGTCCATGGTTATCAATAAGTTCTTACCTGGAAATATATATTGGTGATTCATTTTGATCAATGTGCATTTACATTCAGTTTTATTAATAACAGTACAATATTACAATATAGGCGTGAATACCAGTTCAAGTACTTTTGCTAATTTCCACTAGTGGATGCAGTCAAACCTGAGCCTGGCTAATGAATTTGAAATAAATCTGCTTGGGGATTCAGTTGTGTGAAAAACATAAGCCTGTATATGATCCGATAGAGACATCATTATATAAAAGACTCAAATAACATTTGATGGAGCTTGTTGGTCCTTATAAAGAAGACGCAGTAATTCTCTCTAGATGTTATAAGGATAGTGAATCTATTAAAATTCTTAATATCATCTCTATATAAATGGCACATTCCCAATTACATGAACTTAATTGCATACCATACCCGAGAAGCGCTTACTAAGCTTTCTAATGAACATGTGTCAAATATAGATTAAAGGGAATCAGATATAAAGTATACAGTATCAGTGTGCCACATAATATATGCAATGTTAGAATGATGCTGAAGAATGTGCGATAAACTGATGTAGTAACATTTGTAACAATAAAAATATGATGCCATTAATAATAAATATATATATATAGTGGAGAAAGACATGTTTCCTTCCTCCCAAAATCCTGCACCATCGCTGATGTAAGCGTAATATAGAGAGGCTTTAAATTCAATAACAGCCTCAATAAGAATGCATCACGGATGGCTCAACAGGTAGAACTGATTCCTCACAATGCCAAGCTTGTAAGTTCGATTCCCTGGACAGGTTTCAGAGTTAAGTATCCGGCTTTATTTTTTTTGTCTGGATGTTACGCATGTTCGAACGAAAAAAAAAGTCCACAATGTAATTACTGAAGAAGCGCATCTGTGTCATATCGCACCCATATTTTTCCAATGGGTGTGTTTTGGCGTTCCAAGCACTTTGCATCCCAATACGCCTAATTCACACCTGAGAAGCGACTTTAATTTCCACCACCTCTGACCATGGTGCAAGTCCACTGTAGTCCAAATTAATTAATGAATTATGTTGAGCTGGAACAGTAAACCAGCTTGGAAATGTGCATGTGCTGCGTTCCTCTCTAGCAGAAACGACCACGCTGCAAAGGCGTATAGGAATTTGGTTTTGCTCATGTTGCTGGTTGATTATTTTAGCCCAGTGATAATAATGCACCTTAAAGTTATCAGAATATGACATAGAATAAAGATTTAATTCGATTTTTGTAATATCCAGATCTAAAGTGATTTCTGGACACTGGACTGTGTTCTGTGTGTCTATAAATGTGCAGAAAAGTGTGAAACTTGGCCTCAAGCCAATTGTATTTGTAGGTCTTGTATCCCAAATTGTCTAATTCTGTGTACACACTTTAATACCTTAACAATGACTGAAATCATTTAATTTAAAGTAACCATCTTTGTTACAATTAAAGCGCCTTTTTTTATAATGATACCATACTCATTTTACATGTATTCATGTATACATTATTAAGTCTGTGTTTGCCATTAAGAAGATACCTTTGGCCACTTTTTATCATGTATAGGTACCATTTTCAAATCTATTCAGATACAATGTGTACATTAGTGTATATTAGTGTTTGGTTTGTTGATTAAAATAGATTTAACATTCTGATGTATTTTCACATAGGGGCTAGGGCAGCACAGATGGCTCAGTGAGTAGTACTAAGATTGTAAGTTCAATTCCCCGGACAGGATATGTTTTCCCAGGGTCTGTGTGGCTTTCCTCTGGGTACTCCGGTTTCCTCCCACACCCTAAAAACATGCTGACTGAATTATAAAAACCTGGTAATAAATTAATACAATAATTTAGAGGTTTAGAAAACTGTGGAAAAGCGAGAGCTAGAATTAGGTTGGTTTCTATAGGGAAAATCTTCAGTTCAGTAAATCTAGCCCTAGGACTGTACCATTTTGTTCCTCTCCTACTTTCCCATTAATAGGCATCTCCTGTTACCTTCCAGTTGTTAAATATGATTGCAGTGTCACACCAACGTAACAAACATTAGTGTGACTTTGGTATTTGATCACTTTACTTCAACATATTTAAAATGATTACTGTCTTGGAAACAACATGGGTAGTGGCCATGATTTGAAGTGGATGTGTTTAAGATAGCACAATTGGGACTATATTAACCTCTGACAATATATGCCATTGCAGACCCATATTCTTTAAAAAGAAAAAAACCTATACTATGGCAGGAGATCCATACAACACTATACATCTCCAAACCATCATTGGAGTTAAAAGATGTCCCAATGACAATAATAACACTTGGAATATATCCTAGAACTGCATAAATACTTTACAGACTGTAGAGAAAGCATGGCAAGGCTAGGGACAGGTTCCTGTCATCTGGCTCTGTCTGTGACCCACGGCTGAAGTTGACACCAGGGCCTAAATTTACTAAGCAGCGATGTTGCAGGGAGATTGAATCATGGGGGTGTTGCCCATAGCAACCAATCAGATTCAAACTCTCAGTTTCATTTTTACATATTGGAGAATGTGAGCTGGAATCTGATTGGTTGCTATGGGCAACATCCCCACTTTTCAATCTCCTTGCAATCTCCCTGCTTAGTAAATTTAGACCCCGGAACGGCTCTATTGAAGTGTTCCCGTCATAGCCCAATGACACTTGACCTGACCAGGGCCGGCACGCCCATTAGGCGACTTTAGGCGGTCACCTTGGGCGGCCAGCAGCAAGGCTGTAATTAAAAAAAATAGTCAAAAAAATAATTAAAAAAAGTTTTTTATTAACGGTCAGAAGGGCGGACAGCATTACTTGTACACCACCACCGCCCTCCTCGATGTTCTTTAACATTGCGCAATGTCATGACGTCACGGTCCGGAGTGACGTCACGTCGTCCCTCATTCTGAGCTGGAGGGGCCATGGTGCTAGGTCTGCCTAGGACACAAACAGACCTAGGACCGGCCCTGGACCTGACAGCCCCCAACAACCAGTTCTCCAAGACATGTTGCTGACATGACTAGCAGGAGGAAATTTCGCACATCCCGAGAAATCCAATTATATAAAAACAAAACAGTGAATTTAATTTGTGTTGCATATACTTGTTACCCAAACTTTCGCTCCAGGACACACAGTACTTTAAAATGTAGCATAATCTCAATTAATTTACTTTGTTTAAAACATTTTATAAACAGAATAAATTCACTCTGTAGAAGGAAATGTAGGGAATATTACAATATTAATTTTACTTTGCATTCCATTACCTCAAGGCAGAGCCTCACATCACTCACAATTTATAAGCACAATTATCTGCTTTAGATGCAATATTGTGTATTGTTATAGTGATATATAGCTATATCGTCAGCAATATACGCACAATAAATTTTAAGAGTACACAATATTATATATCGTTATGAACAAAACAATCAAGTTGTGAGTCACAATTTAACACACTGGATTACATTTGTATTCATATTATATCTTTTCCTGGAAAAAATACGGCATCACATTGAAGTAATCAAACAGTGTTTTCCCATTTTATTTATTTATGTTCTTTAATAATTTAAAAATCTAGAGACCTTACTTCCTCAACTTTTTTTCTATAATGAATCATTGTTGTTATTTTTTTTCCTCCTTCACTTTTTAATGTTTTTATTTGAAACTGTTTAAAAAGTTTGTGTTTAGTCATTTGCAATTAAACTATATTCGATTATGTATAAAGGTCAATCAACATGCAATTGCAAAAAGAGAGTTATCTACAGTATATGGATTAAAATACCTCCAGAACATTGGACCATGATTCAGACTTTAGCCACTATTTATTTAAACTGACCATCCACTATAACGATCTTAGCCCAAATCAATGATTTTTATGGATTTGGGCTAAAAATTGTCTAATGTGTGGAAAAGGAGATGAAGCAGAGGAAGCTCTGGGGGAGCAGCTGTGCACCTCTTCGGTTCCATGCCACAGCTGCCAAGAGGTAAGTATGTACCTTATGTTTATCAGCACCAACATGCCACAACTTAATCATGTGTGGGTAAAACCATGTTGAATTGCAGGGGAGGTAAAATGATATTGTTTGCACGCAGGGAGAATACTTTATTTTTGGACATCATCCCTCAACTCTAATTCTGTGTGCAACTAATAAAATTTAACTCCCCTGCAACATGGTTTTACCCACTTTTGAGTAAGTTGTGCTTAAGTCATTAGTGCCTAAAGTCTGAATGTGGTCCATTGTTGGAGACCTGCATTTGCCATGGGGGTTGTTCAACGGAAGTTATGTTGGAGGTTTTAAAGGATGCATTTTTCTATGTGACATGTTACTCAACCTTCGGATTCCACTGTTAGGACCACTTGTCATAAAAATGGCAGATAACTTATTTTATATTTATGAATGAGTAACACTAATATATTGTATTTTTTAAATGCAGTTTGTTGGTTAAATTTATATCAGAGAGCTTTCTATTTTAATATTGAATTGAAACCAACTCTTATACCACACTCTTGAAGAAGGTGGCCATCAGAAGTTTGCTTCCTTTTCTCAAACCATTGCTCAGTAAAAACAAATATCAATTTAGGAACTTGATTATTGAATTCTTATAAGGAAATATAGTTTTTAACTAATAAATATTACATCGAAAGTCTACATTCTGTCATCTTCATTTACCAACTTTCATATAGATGTAAACTTTTTGGATTTACGTTGAATTGAAGTTATGTAAAGCAAAAAATTATACTAAAATTACGATGCTCAGAACCAATCAATGCAATGAATTTAAACTTCACATTATTTCCATTTTTAAAACAGTTACAGGTGACTAAAATTCACAAGTGAAGAAGATCTCTTTATTTACTAAACTGCGGGAATAAAAAAAGGGGGGATGTTGCCCATAGCAACCAATCATATTTGAACTGCCACTCTCCAGTATGTAAAAGAAAACTGAGAGCTGGAATCTGATTGTTTGCTATTGGCACATCCCCACTTTTCCATTGCCGTAGTTTATTAAATTTAGGCTCTGATCGTTTTATAATGGGATTATAACAGATATTAATTTAGCTACTTTATTCAAGAATTAAAGTAAATTTATTCAAGAATTAAAGTAAACAAACTGGGGCATACATTTGGGTTTCCTTGTTTAATTAACGTTACCTTGAATTATTAAAAAATAAAAATAATAAATAATTAATAGTAGTATAAATATAGCCATATATTTATAAATTTAAAATAATGTAATAATAATAATAATAATAATAATAATAATAATATAATTTGCCTGTTTATGTAGTAAAATTATAAGTGTTAAAAAGCTTCCATATTTGCATTTCTTTGAACTTCCAAGAAATAACAGAGAAGACTGTATAAAAAGATAATATCAGGGGAAACGTCAAATTTATAATTTACAACTGCTATAATAATAATTCAGTTCTGTTTTTCTCAGGATGATGCAAAGCAGATCAGTTTTCTTTTCATTAAAATAAAATCATCCCCAAAAGAAAATTGGCTAAATATTGATGAAATTTAATATATTAATATTTAATAACTACAGTACAAAAATATAAATTATGTATTTACAGAAACAAAAAAACAGGAACAGCTTATAACTTCCCTTCCTAAGCAATTACCTTAACTTATCTAGTCAGAATTATTATGGTAACAATAAGGGCTACACAATGAGAAATATATGCATGTAAGGAGTGGCAGAGCAGAGTGTATACTGTAGATGTTTATTTTTACAGTGTACCATGTTTTATCTAAATTGTAACTATATTCAAGCTGGCCACACAATTATTGTGGATTTGGACTAAAAATCATCTCATGTGTGGGCAGCTACAAATAAAAAAAAAACGACACGCTAGGGCATGATAGGTCTCCGGTACATCACCAGGCTCCAGTATAGGCTTCTCATTGTTCTAGTGAGTGTCTAGCTTAAGAAGTTGCTTGGTCAATGAATTGCCTTGGCGGTCTCGACAAAGCAGTTATCTATGCGCAATCATTGATTACCCTGGAAAGCAGCCACAGAAGGTCCCAACGTACAGCTCTCACAGAATGGAGGCATCCCCAACACCTAAATATAAGGCCGAATCCTAACCCTAACCCTCCCCTTTCATTCTCTAACCCCAACTACCTGCTATATAATGCTACAGCTGGGCACCAGCCAACAGAGCTGTCACCTGGCTGTCACCTTTTCTGATTGATGCTATATATTGAGCTGTATCTCACTGTAGCAGATTGATGGCCTTTGGGGTGGGTTTGGCTAAGATAACATATACTATCATATTTAAATACCTCAGTTGTTAAATGATTCCTTGCACTACTATTGTGGTATAGCTACAACTATAATAGCTACAACTATATAGCTACAACTATAATTTTCCCCGCTGCTCCTGGTATTATATAGCGTGGTTGCTAGGTTCCTATATAGCTATTGACCAATTGCTATTGTTCTGTGGTGGGATTCTGCAGTTGGTGGATTATGACCAGATTTCAAAGGTTCTGGAGTGAGTTAGCGAGTTGGAGTATAATTACATGACATTACACATACACTACATTCAATACCTGTGAGGTGGACGATGGTGAGAAAGAATGCAAAGGCGGGGGGTGGGGGGTGCTGCTTATCCAGACTCCACTAATGGAGGAAAAGGTAGTTACCGGGAACCTCTCACCCCCCCCGGTTTCTATTGTGAGCATACAGAACTGTACTGTGTATTGACCCACAGGGGAGGGTCCCTGTAGTATGCAAAGCAGATTGGCGGCAACAATGGAGACTAGAGGAGAGTATACTTGTCTCATCGAACACCCAAATAATGGCTTGTCAAATGAGAAGAGATTATTTTGAAGGCCATTTTGGACTTTCCAGAGACAAAGTTCAACTAAAAATGTACGGAGCATTGGTTGAGGATACATGTATATCTTTGAATCTATATTGAAAACAATCTACAACTGATCTTATACTGTATGTTTAAACCACACAATTGTTTCTATAACCACCATCTCTTCTATAACTTACGCATCAGGAGAGTCCCTTCTAAGTTGAAATGTGATGGCATTGAAATCCATCCAGTGGAAGCCCACAACAGGATCCATGTGTCAAAATTCTGTCCAGTGTACACCAAAAGTCTGTGGGATCACACTGCGAAGTTTTCTTCCAAATCCATAATTCAAAATAAGCTTCTGACCCTTTTCTTTCAAACTGGGGGGGGGGGGGGGTTCTTGTTATGCAAAAACAATATATTTCTATATACACAGTATACAAAGTAAAAATGCACACCAAGTGTATTGTTTTTCTCTCGTAATACATGTTCCAGGGTATGTTAAAACTATGGGGTATATTTACTAAGCCGCGAGTTTGCAATGATATTGGAAAGTATAAATGTTGTCCATGGCAACCAATCAGATTCGAGTTCACATTCTCCAGTGTGTAAAATGAAACTGAAAGCTTGAATCTGATTGGTTGCCATGGGCAACATCCCCACTTTCCAATCTCACTGCAAACTCGTGGCTAAGTAAATATACCCCTATGACTTTGTTTATAAAGGTTATTTAAATTCACTAAGCTTGCTATTTTAAAAATGCATTGACCATGTCCAGGTAACAGGCGTGTCTCAGTGACCTCAGCATAGGATATTTAGACTGAACCCTAACCCTAACTGATCTCCTTTCCCACTACCTCCAATCTCTACTCACTGTCAGTCCCTCTCACTTCCCACCACTCTTTCACTTTCATATGTACCTGTTCTTAATCATTTGCCCAAATGCCCAAAAAATGTCTTCTGATGTACCTAAACATGATTTGAACGCAGGTAGAATACATTGTATTTGCTCACAGACTTGGTTTAGGAAACATCATCTCATCATCAGCTGTCCTCTATTACTTTTACTTAACTAAAGCAAGCACTTCAGTAACTGAGGTCTGTTTGACTAATGATATTCCCTTTTTACTTCATATAATAATAACTAGATGCTGCTACTATACCACTAGATTTTTTTTACAATCCATTAGTCAGTGAAGGGTGTTTTGTATGATGTTATGTTGTATTGTTGCATGTTGCACACAGATACTGACCAGCGTAAAGCTGGCCATACACTATAAGATAAATTGTTCCAATCTAAGCATTTTTAAAGAGTGGGTAAAACCATGATGAATTGCAGGGGGGTAAAATGAATGTCAGTGTGTGCATGCAGGGAGAATACTTTATTTTTGCATGTTGCACACAGATA
>JABWIB010001660.1:51062-64547 GCA_016617825.1 Platyplectrum ornatum | reverse complement strand
TATTTTATTAGATATTGTTTCAAGATTTATTAAGGAACACTGCCCACTGGTGTGCGCCGTAGGGAATAGCACTTCTTTACCTCTACCTTCTTACTGTTCCACGATTTGTTCAGGTTTAATAGTGTATCAATAAGATCTTAATATCCTAGGATTTGATCAAGCAGTCATATAAATCTAGTCATACATTGTATCTTAACTCCACCCTTATACTATTGCTAGTATATGTCACTATATTCCATCATCTAGTAGGACAAAAATCTTAATATACTGGAAATGAATGTCCCATATTGATACACACATACAGTGCATTTATGACTCTAAGAGATATGTTTACATTGTGATAACAATTTCAGAGATACGTATGTATATGGACAACAAACAGAAAAAATAATAATTATTAAGGAAAATATGTCTAAATATGTATGGTGATGAATAAAATTAAATTAAAATAGTATTAATTATGATACTGATTAGAATACAATTTAAATAAATAATATTGATAATACTATTTATAATGCTATAACAGAAATTAATAGACATAAGTTATGTAAATTATATCTGTATAGCCCAATATGCTCTAAGTTCTTCATAGGCATGGTGAATAACTAGTTACTTCGTTGAGACCATATGGAGATGTTGTCCCTAGATAGAAGATCCACTTCAGTTCCATTTGAAGTAATAATCTGTCAATGTCACCACCACGTAAGTTCGACTTAATTTGTTGCACTGCAAAGACTCTCAAACCATTTGATGTCCCACCATGTCTCTCCAAATAGTGCTTAGCAATGGGTGACAGTGTTTTAAAATTACATCTATCCCTTTTTGCATATTTAATTGAGTAAATATGCTCAGAGATGCGCTGTTTCAAACGCCTAGAGGTTTTCCCAACGTAACATAATTTGCAAGGGCATATCAAAAAATATATGACATTTATCGAGTTACAATTTATGTATTGCAATATTGTCCATGTTTTAGAAAATTTATCAACTGTTTCAAGCGTTGGAATCATGTAGGAACACATTTTACAATTGCGACATGGGAAAGATCCCACCTTTTGGAAGGATTTATTAGATAGAGGTGTAAGATAACTACTAGTTAAAGAATCACGTAAGTTCTTAGCTCTCCTCCAGCTTATATTTAACTTAGGGTCAATGCTTTCTGAAAAATCTGGATCACAGGGTAACACTGGTAGATGTTTATTGAGAATTGCCACAACAGATTTTGATTCAATAGAATGAGTCCCAATAAATCTAACTGGTGTCTGTTTGTGTGTCAATACCTGTTTCTTTTTCGGTATCAGAAGGTTATCCCGCGATAAATTCAATGCTCTATTAAATGCATGGGATAATAATTGGCGATTATATCCTCGTGCCAAAAGTCTCAATCTCAATTCCTCTGCTCGCTGTTTAAAAATCACATCAGACGAGCAGTTGCGACGTAACCTTATGTACTCTCCATACAGTATGCTTTTGATAGTGGAGCTAGGATGTGCACTTGAGCTGTGTAAAATATTATTGGTCGCAGTCAACTTTCTAAACACATCCGTGCCCACAATACCATCTTCTGATATCATGATGGATAAATACAGAAAGTGTATCAGATGTTTATCATACTCCAAGGTCTTAGATTCAAGTCATTAATGTTAAGTGAGTTGATAAATGATACCAGTTTGTCCACTGGGCCCTCCCAGATTATTAAAATGTCGTCTATATACCTAAGCCACATGAGGACATGTTGGGTATATACCTCATGGGCTTCGGTAAAGACTAGCTCACGCTCCCACCAGCCTAGATATAAGTTGGCATAGGTGGGAGCGCAAGCAGTCCCCATGGCCGTGCCACATACCTGGAGGTAGTAACTGTCATTAAAGATGAAATCATTCTTGGTCAGTATAAATTGCAACAAAGTGAGTAAAAACTCGTTATGTTCAGTGTTTGTACGAGTTTGAAGAAAAAATCTGGCTGCCTCTACACCAGCATGATGGTTAATGCTGGTGTAGAGGGACTCAACATCGCAGGTGGCTAGAATAGATTGGAATGACACATCATTAAGTTTGTTCAAGACATCCATAAAGTCCCTCACATATGACGGCAAACAAGTTACAAACGGCCTTAGATGAAAATCAACAAATTTGCTGGCGTTCTCCGTCAGGCAACCATTCCCCGACATGATCGGCCGACCCAGGGGATTTGATTGATTCTTGTGAATTTTTGGTAATAAATATAAGGTTGCCGTACGTGGATGTGTACACTATAAAAAATCAAATTCCTTATCAGATATAATATTATTAGAACGAGCATTGTTGATTAGATAATTATACTGACTCAAGAAATTGGATGTTGGACTGAATATTAAGCATTTGTAACACTCAGGATCATTCAATTGTTTCATGACTTCCTCCAGATACATGGCACGGAGCCACAAGACGACATTTCCCCTTTTGTACTAGGGTTTAATGATCACATCAGTCCAATTCCGCAATTCCTCAATAGCTTGTCTTTCATGTTGAGAAATACTGTGCGTGCTCCTACATGTGGTGGTAGTAAATAATGTATCCAAGTTCTTGCTGACAAGTGGTTTAAAAATTTGGATTTGAGGACTTGTATAAAGATCTGGGAAGAAAACCAATTTTTTCTTAAGATGTATGGCCTCATTAGCATTAGATGTTGATTTGGACGATAATTCCTCTAACATAGATAAAGCCTGGTAGTCCTCCTATGTCCACTCGGGAGGGGGAATAACATCTTTATCTTTGAATATTTTTCTAAGTAAAAGTTTCCGTAAAAATAGGTGGAGATCTTTCTCCCAAGTAAATCTGTCAAAATGTGACGTCTGAGAAAATGAGAGTCCTCGTTTAAGAATGGTTTCTTGGGCCTGAGTCAATGTTCTAGATGTAAGGTTTAAAACCTGCATTTCATCGTGGGGGGAAGTATTCAAATCCATATTTGGATTGGTATCATCAGTAAAAACCTTTGAGGATGATTGGGTGTTGTGATGGTTTCCCAACCCTTCCATTACTAGAATCTGCGGCCAGTCCTCTGTGGGTCTGCCTGTGTCGTAAGGGATAGTGGTTCTGAGGTGGATCTCTTTTTGCGTTTCCCGCTCCTGATGCGACGCCTAGATTGGGGGTCACACCTCTTAATAAAAAATTCTGTTGAGATAAAGTATAACTATGATTTACTACCTCTTTATTAAGAGTGGAGGGTATACCATCATCTACATCTGATGATTCAATATCAGAGGTAATGTAACCTCTGATTGTTTCTTTTGTTAGAAGTACTAAATTTAAACCTGCGGGACCCTCTGTTTTTGACTCAATCATAGACTCGCTTATTCAGGAAGTCTTTTTGGTCTCTCATCAGTTTTCTTCTTTTTCCTTCTCTCAACACCTGATCATAATTTTCCAGATCTTTTTTAATTTCTTGATATTTTAGTTGAAAGTCTGACAAGTTTTCATGTTTTTTAAGATTGTTGGATAGAGATTCAATATCAAGGTTATGTTTAGCCAACATGCATTCATCGTGTTTCACAAGAATATGAAGTAGTTTAATGGAACATTCAGTTAGTGCAGTTTCCCATTCAGTTTTGAGGTCCTCATCGCCAAATCATAAGAGGAAGAAACTCTAGGACGGAGACCTCTAGGTGTGATACCCTTACTAATATAGGTCTTACTGCTTGTTATGTTCCAACTAGTTAGTGTGGCGCATTAAGGGATATTTGAGCTCAATAAGATCATATGCCCAACCTCCCTGAGAGTTATCAATATTATCAGTATAAGAGAAAGGGTTGTCCAAATCACCTTGTAATTTAGTTTGTCTATCCAATAATTCCTGCGCTATACTAAAGTGACTCATTCTTATGCGTGCAAAAATCTTATGTAAAAGATTGGTATTCAAGATACAGTACCAATAAGGAACTAAACACAAAACATAAAAAAAACAAAGACTACATAAGATATGCACAGCTATGCTGATTTGCCCACAGCAAAATAAGTGGTGCTGCACGACTGGTATCCCGTGAAAATATACAACAAAGCAAAGGGCTTGAACTGTAAAGCAACACAGTTCAAGACAGTCCTATGAGACGCTGCACGCACCGCCCTCAATGCTTTATTCAGATGATTGGGTGGCGCTCTGTCGTCTGGGCTTTACAGGTCATGACGATTGTTAGCCGGAAGTTAATATAAGTATGCCGATATCTCGTGGAACATAAACACGCTCACTCTGACATCACAGGCCTCACCTCCCGACGTAGGTATACTCTGGGAACACCACTCCCCACTTATGACGATTAACGAGTGGAGCCAATAAGATTGGATGTGGAAACTATTTAAGTCTGTTTGGCACATGGCAGCACATACCTGTGAACAAGCCACGTACCATACCTTTTCCTCTCGGAGGGGTAATGTAATCAGTCCATTGTGGTGCGCCACATAGGACTTACCTGTTTAATTCATGTTCTCCGTCCAGTATTTATTTTATGCATATACTAACAGCCACACATGATATTCCCTCATTGAGTCTCTCTCTATGATTTTATATTCTGTGATTATTAATATCATTTTAGTGTAGGGTAAGATACCAGCCTCAGAAGAGGTGAAAACTTACCTAGCGGTAACTAGTGATTAACTAGTGTCTCAACAGGCATAGGAATATAGAATTCCTTACACCATTACATAGGGAGGGATAGATACCGGCCCCGGAAAGGGGTGAACAATCTACCGTGAGGGGATTAGTATTTTGAATAGGGTAGATGTGTATTTGATGTGAATAGGGTAGATGTGCAGCTAGGACGGTTATATACACTGTGCCCTAAGTACAAATAGGATCTGCATAGGTTTATCTTTATTCATTTTATTACCCCTCCTTGAGTTTTAATTATGGTGTGTAATTATGTTCCTCCCTTTTTAATGGTCGAAATAAATATTTAAGTTTTTATTCTNATTGGTGGTGGTAATATGTATTCTTTACATTAATTGAGTTCTCATATGAGTGCAAATGTTTTTTTGGGAACTATGTTCTTTGTACCTATATCTCATATGTTTCATGATTAGAATATCTAAGTTATTATAAGCATTATATGATACGAGATAAGTGCTTCTATGTGATTTAATTATTTCTTATGCATACATGGTATAAATTCTAAAAAAATATTTTTGAATTTTGAAGTGACATTTATTAGCAGATATTGTATATTTAATTGCATAGTTAATGGGCAAGATGATATTTAATTGACTGGTTTGAAGTGCGCAGACTTCCAAGGTATCTATTTCTGTCTTGAACTGTGCTGCTTTACAGTTCAAGCCCTTTGCTTTGTTGTATATTTTCAAGGGATACCAGTTGTGCAGCACCCCTTATTATTGCTGTGGGCAAATCAGCATAGCTGTGCATATCTTATGTAGTCTTTCTTTTTTTATGTTTTGTGTGAAGATATGATGTTGACTGTAAATATATGCCACTGATACAATGCAATGTATCAATGCTTGTTTAGATTTGCAAGATGTTGTATTATCTGTGCATATTTTTACTGAAGCCAGAGCTGCAGTTTTGAATATTGCTGCACAAGTCGTCTGTGAGGTTAACTCATAGATGTGTGACCTGCCAGTGGAGAGACACCTTACTGGAGCATATTGCTGTTCTGAAAGCTTGTATTCCTAAGAAAACCAGTGAAAAAACGTACTTTGATACACAAGGAACAGTGGGATATGGGGGTATATTCTTCCTTATCTTACTTTACACAATGGACCCACCATACTGCACTGTTCACTAAATTTCCAAATTGACAAGGTATTCTTCATACAAAAAAATTATAAATGTATTTGGAATCAGTAAATCATCTTTTACAATTGATTAAACCCATTTTGTTTTATTCTGCCTTCTATTGAATGAATTAAATAACAACAGTTTGGGAAAATAAATTCTTCCCTACCAACACAGATTTGATTGCATCACACACCATAAACTATTTATTAATACATACTGACCATGGATGCTGATGAAATAGTACTGTTATCGTCTTGATGGCTTTCAGTAATTTCTTGAATACTTGACTCTACATGAGAATCTCCTGAATTGCTACAAAAAGAAAATAACATTGTAGATTGACATCATTCTTTGATATCAATGTTTTCAAAGTTACACTATACAACTTGTGGAACAAAAATGATAAAAATTGCCTTGGTCACCTTAAGTAATACTGAAGGCAAAATATTAAATGTTTATATATTGACTTGATCACAGAATTACGCATCTGCAGACAGCTGTTTCGGGGAGCTTGCCGCTCATCAATGCAGAGCAAGGATCTGGCTGTCTAATTCCTTAAGGAGAATCACCAAGATCCCTGCTCTGCACTGATGAGGGGCAAATACCCTGGATATTAAAACATATTTGTTTTGCAGTTGCATGTGCAGCAGACTTCCAGAATGGTTCCTGATCCTCAAGATCTAGACATCCTTGCTGTAAGTCTGTCAGACAACAGTATGGTAAAGTATATTGAGTTATGAGTAAAAGGTAGTTTAAGACACTAGAATATGGTAACACACATTCAATACCACTGAAATCCCTAACAATTTGACACATTTACAATATTCATACATGATTTAATTGCAAAGCAGGATTAAACATGTGTTCATAGGTGTATTTTTTAAGTTATCTAGCATTATATATTTTTGATTCATGTAAATTATTTTGCCATATAAATTACTTCAATCCTACTTCAAAAATCCTGTGGATACCACTATGACAGTTACAATTGGTTCTGGTTTTGAAATTGCCTGTACCAGACTACCCTTTGGATTGATGTCTGTCTTGATCTTAGTTATGAACTTTAGTGACTTGGATTCCTGCCTACCATGACGTGCTCTGGACCATAACTACCATTATCATTAATTCAGTTTAAAATGTGTTTCTAATTTGGCCTTGACAGGGGCATAGCTTAAGGTTCATGATCCTGGATGCAAAAAGTCAGCTTGGGCCCCCAAGTGGTGTAGCTTAGAGGTTCTCACTGCAGAGTCCCCTCCAAAGCTCTGGTCTCATACTGGGGACACTTACTGCTCCATAGCTTGCTTCTGCCTGTTACCAGTGAGTTACAATGTGATCAGCATCAGCACAGGGAGGGGAAGCTTTTCAATAACGGAGGAGTGAAGAGTTATCAAGGACCTCGAACAGCAAGCACACAGAACATGTGACCTGAGTCACCAATGATAGTGCAGGGATCACGATCCCTGCATAACAGAATACAGTTCAGCTGGCAAGGCCCTGTACATTAAAGGCCCGGTCACACTCGCGACCACTGCGACCCCTGTTGCTACGCCACTGGGTCTTGATGCTATTAAATCAGTAAATACACTATTGTTCAAAATCATGTAATGTATGGGTTTTGCAATTATTTTTTCAACTTTATAAATAGAGAAAAAAAAGCTACAACTTACCAGGAAATTGTACGACTTTTGATAGGAATATCCGTTTCCTGCACTTTTTTTGTTTTTCCTTTTTTTTGCTGGATCACAATGCCTTTATCAAACATAAGATGTATTCGAAAGCTTACAAACTTGATGACTGCAAATAGCAATGTTGTAGATATACAGTAAAGGAATAATGTGACTGTTGTTGGAGGTAAGCCCTATAAAGACAAAGAAAGCTGTATTAATATTTAGTACTTTGCAAGCATTTTACTGTACCTAACACTGTACAAAACAGAGAGACACCCACATTTCAGACACCTTTTAATGATGCATGTATAGAGATTCATATAATCAAACTCCAGGCTATGCTTTTAAATTTACATATGTATGTGTTATCTTATATATTGATTTATTTTTACTTATGCGTAAATATGCACATACTAAACAGTACATAAAGGAATTTAAGCTGAGATCAAGTGTGAGTATGAATAGAGCTGATGTCACCCATTCATTACTCACAAAGATAATAAAGTAGTGAGAAGAGCTTTTTAATAGTAAGTAAACAGTTTACAAAATTAAATTGACAAGCCAATTAAGAGATATTTTGGACCCCTCCACTATCAGTGATTTTAATAATTTTTACCAGTGTGAATACACTATTTTTGTTTTTTTAACTATTTTCGTCAAAGCTTTGCATCATTTTGTAAATATATACTAATAAAATTATAATATCTGTTTACTTTCTAATACATTGCTGTATTCTCTCAGTGGATTTTGCTAGTGCCAGGTCCCTTTACCTGTTTTGAAGGGTGTAAAGCTTGTCAGGTATGCTCGATGGAAGGGGGATCAATGCAGATTTTAAAGTAAGAACGATCTATTTATCTATAACTATCTGGCAGCACAACTGTTTCAAGAACTCACTTAGGTCCGGGGGAAGATTTATGCATTTATGAAGATTTACCTGTTTACTGTCTTTGTGCTGGTTCAAGTGGACTGGATACTGGAAGGTACCTCATAAATTTATCAAGATTTGAACTCCTTTGCTAAATTCTATGTATAATGTGGGCAGTCTCCCGTTTGTTCCCCAGTTCGATGTAGCACCGCTGTTATAAATGATACCACTGAAATTGCTGACAAAATGTTTTTAATGTCTTTTATTGTTGTTTTTGGTACTGACCAGTTCAGCACTTTTTACTATGCCTGAAAAGGGATATTGTTGTCAGTATTAACAACAGTTTTTCTGTTTCAGATTTTTGAGGTGGTTTTGTTTTGTTATCTTTGCTCTGTTTTTTTTTTTATTTGTACTTAATACTCTTGAAAATCAATAAAAGAAAAACCCAAAATACAAGCAACAACAATAAACCATGGTAACAGAAAAAAATGTAAATAGAGAAAGGCTAAATAAGCATATCAGAAAATTAACTAGAACAGATACAGGACAGTAACATATATAGTACAAAAGAAATTGAATAAACAAGAGTATTGGGAAGCCAAGTTAAAGATGAGGTTCAATATAGATAAATGTAAAACTTTGCATTTACGTAAGAAACAAAACTGCAATTTATAAATTAAATGTAATACACCTAGGAGAGTCTTCAATGGAGAAGGATTTGGGGTGTATTTACTAAGCAATGAAATTGCAGTGAGATTGAAAAGTGGGGATGTTGCCCATGGCAATCAGATTTCAGTTCCCATTTTCCATAGTGTAAAATGAAACTGAGAGCTTGAATTTGATTGGTTGCTATGGGCAACATGACCTCTTTCCAATCTCGCTGCAATCTCACCGCTTAGTAAATATGCCCCCTGGAGTACTTAGAGTACAGTTCTGCACAGCATTCCATAAAATGACATTATAAAACTGGAGCAGGTTCAGTGAAGGGCAACAAAACTGATAAGGGGTATAGAGTCACTGAGTTATGAGGAACGGCTAGCAAGTTTAGGCATGTTTACTTTAGAAAAGAGGCGTCTAAGAGGATATATGATCACTATATACCAGGGGTTCTCAAACTATTTTGCTCTGCGACCCCATCAGACAAAAAAAATGTTTGCAGGACCCCAGCTAGTTACCGCTGAATAATGCTCCAATATATTTATAAATAACACACTTTCATATTTTTCACCAATAATATCAGAACCAAACTACAGTTTCATGAGGTTAATTGGGGGGTCTAAAAGGAACTAAAAGGTTCCCTTTAACCCTTTGGACACTGCATTATTTGTGCATCATGACAACTGGCAATCCTATGGGACAAATGAATGTGAAGATGGAACGGTAGGCAACATGGAATGTCACAGACTGACTGAACACTACTTTACATTACATGATAGTATAACTTGCAGCAAGGTTTCTGCCCTCCGGTCCTCACCTGGTAATGGGGCACTCACTCATTTGTCTTTTTAATATCAGAAGTAAAGTAAAAGCGAGGCCCTCTATTGGTTAGTGAAAGTGAAGCCTTCTATTGTTTAGTTGGTGGATGTGGCACCAAATTCCATCATTAGGTTTTTCTGATACAATTCTTCCAAAAGAATGAACTGCTTTAAGTTCCCATCAAACCACAGAAAGTCTTCTGTATGTGGGGGTGTGGCCTCCAGAGGCTGGGCAAGTGATGCACCTCAGGTGGCTGGTCAGATGGTGCAGCCTAAGACAGCAGCCTCTGGCGACCTATCATGAAGTATAACTGGACCCTCCGTTCAACATGGTAGCACTATGAGGCGGCTCCAGCGGGACAGTGCTATGAGTCAACTAGGTAAGCTGGTCCACTGTGGCAACAGGGGTACATACCTTGACAGATAAAGCTAGGCTCATGATGTGCTGTTGGTGGTCTAGATCTATGCAGTAAACTAAGATGAGGAGGGGAATGCCTCACTGTCTGCCTCACTGGATCTGATATTCCAGAAAGAAGCTGAGTGATCTGAGCACACAGCAGTATGATGTCCACATGCAGATCTTCCAATAGTAGAAAAACATTTGCCCACTCAGACAGTCAAGTTGTCAGACAATCCACAAGGGGACTAAGAAGCAGCTATGGAGGCTGAGACCTCTCAAAAATGTTGATGTTTTGGCAGGTCATTCTGTTCTGAGCTAACTTGGGCCTGGTCTTTATTGGTGTGGGCAGACTTGCAGCTGCAGCACCCTTCAGATCACGTCCCCCGGAAGGCAACCTCAACTTGACAATATTCAGACAGAGAGAGACAAGGTAACAAAAGATTTGTTGCTATGGGCAACATCCCCACTCTTAAATCTGCCTACATTACACTAAGTAGACGGGGGAAAGTATTTAAATAAAAATAAATTGGGAGTGGAGCAGGTAAACTTTTGCAGTCAGCAGTTGCACGGACCACTGAGCCACACAATCAATTTAAGGTAGTTTATGCCGCTAGACCTCACCAATTATGATTACAAGATAGAGGAGTGACAAGGGATTTAACTCCCCTGTCCCATACCCCTTGTGGGCGCACAGAAGTTAGAATCCAGTTCTGTGTTATGATGTATTTTGTTTTATAGTATAATAAAAACTTTGCCATTTATGATATTAGATTATATAGGTAAATGTTCATGCCTGATTAAATAAAATGCAAACGGTATTACCTAGATCTAGTAACTCATTCCGCCGCACCTGAAGAACAAAAGGAAGACACCAATCAAGGTCACATCATGAATTTTGTTTAAAACAGTATTAAAGTTACTACTGTATATTGTTTCTCACATTGTATTGAGCCATGGTTAACTTTCTTTGTCTAAACTTCCCTCACAAGCATAGGATTGTTCTGGACACTCTCCGCAGGCTTCGTATTGATGTTGCCACTTTCCAGGTTACCCATTTCTCCTTTGTATCTTCTCCTAGGCTGGGCGATAGTACCTGTTGTATAAGGCTGATGGCCCGGTTAAGAGGAATGGGCTGGCCATCCTGTTCCATGTTCACTGTTCCATCTTCCCTGTTCCGTCTTCCAAAACAAGGAGGTAGACAGTAATGGTAGATTTCTGACAATACCTCTATTTTTGCCTACTGGTGCGTCCTTTAGGCGGTTTTGCTGAGGGTTGCTATCCAGACAGGGGTCAGGCTGAAACGTCAGTACCTGCACTCTCGGAGTTGGAGATGCAGAATATCGACACAGAGTATTGTAATCGGTCTTGGAATCGGTCAGGAAACAGACGGCACCTTGTGCAGGTGCTCCTTATGCAGAGGACTCAGATGACTCTGACGACTCTTTAACACAAATTTTATGTGACAGTAATGAGGGCAGCCATATGCTGGCACGCAGGTAGACAGGTCCGTAGTAGGATAAGTGACTGCTGACGGAAGTAGAGTGTGTAACCCCCTCGACCTTAGGGGATCCTTGGCTACTGTCTGAAGTGGAAGCTGCTATTAAATAACTCCCTGGTTCTTGTAAAGTTTGGGATTGGGGCTCCTTTCTCACTTCTATAATGCATCTGTACAATGGTCACTCAGGCTGTGTCTTCAGTAATGGGTTTCTATCTTCCCCCTTCTCAATCTCCACTCTCACCCTTGATCTTTTCCTTATCTATTGAACCCCTGGCGCAAAAGATTAGGTCTTCCCCGTTGCTACCGGGAATCTCAATCTACCAAACACTACATAAACTGGACCTGACAATGTCCTCCTGTTTGTCTTGAGACCGGAGACTTCTCTGGTGGCCCTGCATAACCTCTTTATCAGGCATGCATGTCTCGAAAGCTTGTTTTGATTGATTGCTTTTATTTCTGTTAGCCATTAAAAGGTATCATATTTGCAAGATTGCTATTTTTGTTTTCCTTATTGAAGAACAACAAAATATTTTTTTTCAACTGGCTAACACGGTACCAAACTTTTTTATTTCTATAATAAGTTAAACACATCCAAAACGCAAGCCTTGCCTATCAATATCTCCCTTGCTAAGCTGCATTCCCATATTCCTGGAAAATAGAGGCTATCTTTGCATCAATGTCCCTCCATCCTTAGATAAATCAAAATGTTAATCTACCCTCTCTATACTCTAAGTTCCATGGTCTTTTGTCTAAGTGGGGTGCCTGCACATTCACTTCACATGTTGCAGGTTCAACTTTGTAATTAGTATTACTGTAGCTTAAGGTTGTGATCAAATTGGGTTTAAGTCTAAACCGAAGTAAATAATGTGTAGATTATGGAACATATCTTTAATAAGCATGCAGTAAATGCTAGATCTTTAGATAAATTAGATGTGGTGTTTCTCAATGGTTCTCAAAGCGCATTAGTGAGGAGCAATTTTAACATAACCTGGTGACATCAGAAAATAGCATATATGAGTTTAAAAACCACCAATAGTTTTTTGGGTGCTAAGATGACTGCAAATTTGTGAAGGTGCAGAGTTTACCACAATTAAAGATCTGACTGGCTCTGAGTAGTAGTCTTGCACAACAATCAGAGGGCGACAGGGAAATTGCTTGGTTGGTGAGAAGGGAAGTGAGGGAGTAAGCACTGTGCAAACATATGCAGATGTGTTGCAAATAAGTATACATATAGTTGGCGTTATGGTAAGTTATGGGTAAGTAAATTGTGTTAATGTTCAATTTTGATCCATTGCTTAAATTCTAAACCCCTCCATCCTGTCCATTCCATTTTTTTGCTAAGGTGTTTTGCTCTAATGCCAATGATATGGGGCAGTTGGAAATGGGGCATGTCCCATTTACGTATCAGGACCTCTAATTTGTTTAAAGAGTTGACAGTCCTAAAGCTAGGCACACAAGGTGGGATATATCGTTTCGATTAGACAAATTTTCTATTGTGAATGATTTATCGTTCTGTATGAACGATGTGCTAACGATGTGCGGCGATTGAACCGACCATTTCATCTTTCTGCGCGTCTAATTTTACATCGTTCTATGTGGTCAAAATCGTACCGTGTGTATCAGGCAACGATATGTCATTGCAATATAACCTGAGAAAGGGGGAAAAAATGCAGTGTGTCAGCTTAGTAACATGACGTATTACAAGTTTACCTTGACACATTGAACCGAAAGTATATGACTATGGAAGCGAAAGTGAGAAATCTTTTCACAAACAAAGTTTCCTGTAATCGATGATTGTTTTATTACATTGTTTATAAT
>JABWIB010001660.1:6806-19651 GCA_016617825.1 Platyplectrum ornatum | reverse complement strand
TCACGAAAAAATCCTGACTGTATCAACCAAAATTTACCACTAACTTAAAGTACAATATGTCACGAAAAAACAATCTCAGAATCAGTTGGATACGTTAAAGCATTAAAAAGTTATTACCACATGTCAGTGAAATGTGGTGCTATATTTTGGAAATTAAATCCAAACTGGATCTCTCAGATTGGGGATGATGAGGGTCTCATTAATAATGATGAGGGGGTTACTCATTAATAATCCATTTGAGGACTATGGGAAAGACTACTGGGATGTTTCGTTCAGGGGATTTTGATAAATAGTATATCCAGATTAAAGAAAAGTAGCAATATTCAGGCGTTAGGAGGAACAAAGTAGCAGAGAATCGGGGCGACATATTTCTCAACACTCTTTTGACTTATTAACTGAAAAGTCAAAAAGATGTCTTTTGTTTTCTTCCCATAGAGCCTACGCTCAATCATGCAGTAGTTATTTAGCTTGGGTATCATGTGGGGAATCTGCAATAAATACGATTCCTACTATTACAAACCCCAAAGGTGAAGTGGATAATGATGTGGTGGAAATTGTGGAGACTTTTAAGACCTTTTATGTGGATTTATATAGAACTACAATTAAATATCGGACCTGATTTGAATTTGAATAATATTAATACCGGCGTTGTCTTTGCAGGATAAAGAGTTTCTAGATATCCCTCTGATGCTAGAGAAGGTTGTATATGCTATTGTGTTCCTTCCTAATGGTAAAGCTCCAGGTACTGATAGCCTTCCACTAGAATGTTTTAAGAAATTTAGGCAGTCTTTTCCTTCAAGGATGCTGCAGACATTTAATAAAATATTTTACAGAGGCTTGTTGCCTACTTCCAAATCTGAGGCTCTTATTATTGTCATAGGAAAATCAGGTAAGAACTTTCTCCAGAATCATATAGGCCAAGTTCGTTATTGCTGCACAATAACATTTTGGCTGCACAGCCGAATAAAGTGATTTCAAAGGTGATACATGGGGATCAAACAGAATTTATACCAGGGAAGACAACTTCCATTTATGGATGAAGACTGTTTATGCACATTAAGATGTCTGGTGTACGAGGGTCAGGGCATTGGTAGTATGTCTGGATGCAGCCAAGGCCTTTGACTCAGTAGAATAATCTTTTCTTTTGTGGGTTATGTCCTGATTTGGTAATGGGCCAGGGTCCATTCGTTGGATTGGAATCTTATATACATCTCCAGTGGTAAGGTTTTGTGTCAACAGTTTTACTTCCGAGCCTTTTCCCTTGAGACGGGGCACAAGGCAGGGGTGTCCATTATCCCTTTGCCTTGTTTGCAATTGCCATAGAACATGGGCCTGTTTAATAAGACTAGACACCCTGAAATCTATTTGACCAAAGGGTTAAACTTAATATGCCAGGCTAAAGAATTGGGTGGAATTGCCCTCCTGGCTATTGCATTGTATTATTTAGCTGCCTAGTTGGCCAGGATAAAATCTTGGTTAGATGATACACAAATACCTATTGACTCATGTTTTTTTTTAGAATGTTTTGTTACCTGTCCTGTCCTGTCTCAAATGTCAGCTATTTTGGCCAGGGGAGGTAGGGGAAGAATTCCTCCCTTGTTAGACGTGATCAGCATGGACTAGTGTGGGTTCTCTGAAACAGAGGCTCCTCTGTGGAATATTACACGGCTATTGTGCCTAACAGCTCTGGAAGGATCAAGCTTGTGTAAAGGAAGAGGGCATTGGGTCAACTTTATGTAGACTTAATATTTGTGTCATTTGCGGATTTGTAGTCCACTTATAATGTTCCCTAATCCATGTTTTTTCGGTACTTACACCATAGTGTATGAAGTCAGTTTAGTAGAACTATCACTAAAATTGTATCTTCACAGCCACAAGCTAAATTAAAAGTCCTTAGGAAAAAGGAGCAATTTCAGCCATTTAGACGCTTTCATGAATAAGAATACCGGCAATGGACCTAGATACATTGAGGGAGCATTGGGGAACCTGCCATCACAACCTTCTCTGGCAATAAATTTCACACGTTCATTGCCCTTACTATAAATAACCCTTTCCTCTGCTGGCTTTGAAACTTCCTTTCCTCAAATCTTAGCAGGTGACCATGTGTCCTCTGTAAAGTTCTAGGGGTAAAGAGTTTATGTTAAAGCTCCCTGTACCCTAATGTATTTCTAGATGATAATTATATCACCTCATCATCATCTTTTCTAAAGTAAACATGCCCAAACTTGCTAGCTGTTCCTCATAACTTAATAACTCTATATCCCTTATCAGTTTGGTAGCCCTTCTCTGAACCTGCTCCTTTTCTGTAATGCTATTTTTATGGAGTGGTGCCCAGAACTGTGCTCCATATTCCAAATGAGGCCTTACCAATGCTTTATAGAGTGGTAAAATGACACAATCATCCCAAGCATCTATGCCTCCTTTTTATACATGCTAATATTTTATTGGCCCTTGCTGCGGCTGATTGACATTTGCCCTATTGCTAAGTCTATTGTCTACAAGCACATCCAAATCCTCTGAACACTCCCCTAAATTTATCCCATTTAATGTTTAGATTGCACGCTTGTTATGCATAGTTTTACATTTATCTATGTTGAATCTCATCTTCTATTTGGCTGCTTAATCCACCAGTTTATTCAAGTCTCTTTGTAGAGAATCTATATGTTGCTCTGATTTTATTATGCTGCATATTTTAGTATCACCTGCAAATATAGTGACTTTGTTCTCTATGCCATCACCTAGGTAATTTTTAAATATATTAAAAAGCATTGGTAATTCCCTGGTTTTGATTTAAAAAATGTATGTACAACTTCGGGGTAAGTGCTAAAAAGGCAGCAACCTGGGATATAAACAACGGGTACCACCTCAATACACAAAAGAGCAGTCAACACTATATGGCATATATTTCCCTTTTAAGGAGAACATCAGCGAATTCCAGTCATTGTACCCTGGAGGAATACAAATCCAATTGAGCCTCCACTGGGGAGTGGACGCTTGATGGACAGACTCCTGTGAAACACTAGTGGTAGGGAATTGACTGTTTGGCGCTGCCCGGGCTATTCCTTTATTGTTTGGTGTCTTTGGTAATTGAATCCATGTAAATATAATGGTCTAGCTATTTTGAGTTAAGCTCATTGAGAACCCTTGGGTGTATGCCATTTGGACATAGGGCTCCATTTACTAAGTCCTCTAGTTTTGCTAATTTTTTTATTACATTCTATGTAGATCTACCATTGTTTTCACCCATCCTGGTGTGTCTACCCTGTTACATATTTTTGTGTCATCTGCAAAAAGGCATATTTTTCCCTGGATACCATGTGTAATATCACCAATAAATATATTAAATAGCACAGGTCCAAGTACAGATCCCTTGGGAACTCCACTGATAATCAGACCATCCCCTGAATGGATTCCATTTACTACAACTCTTTGTTGCCTATTTCGTAACCAAGATTGTATTCACTCGACTATTTTTGTTTCCAATCCCAGGTTTTCTCGCTTGTTTAACAGTCTGCGGTGAGGCACTGTGTCAAAGGCCTTACTAAAATCTAGATAAGCTATGTCCACAGCTCCCCCGTTGATCAACTACCTTTGTGACCAAGTCGAAAAATTCTATTAGATTTGTTTGACATGATCTTCCCTCTGCAAAACCATGCTGTTTGGGGTCTACTAAGTTGATTTTAAATATCCTACAATGTATTTTTTTAACAAGGTTTCCATTAATTCCCTATTACTGATGTTAGACTTACTGGTCGGTAGGGGCAGCATCTTCCCTACTTTCACTTTTATGCAGAGGTACTAAATTTGCCAATTTATCTGCTGTTTCTAGCAACTGGTTAAATAATTTAGTTAATGGTTGTGCCAGCACCACTCTAAGTTGTTTTCGTATTCTAGGATGTATCCCATCCGGCCCTATTAATTTGTCAACTTTTAGTTTAGAGAGTTCTGTTCTGAGAGCTTCTCAGTGAAGTAATTTGTGTCTCTCCTATATGTTTAGCACTCTTTAACTGTGTCCCATTTCTTTCTCTTTCTTTTGTAAATACTGAACAGAAATAATTGTTAAGATGATTAGCGATAGCCCTGTCACCCTCCACAATTCCATCACCCTCAGTGTTTAGCCTCGCTACCGTGTTTCCCCGATAATAAGACACTGTCTTATTTTTATTTTTTTTCAGTCCAAAAAACACTATAGGCCTTATTTTCAGGGTAGGGCTTATTTCAAGTCCTGCTTATATGTCCCCCCCCCCAGTCCTGCAATGAGTTACTGTCACTTACAGTTTTTGGTCACTCAGACACGGGCATCTCTCCCCTTTCTGAACACTGTCCCGCATCCCCCCACTCTTGGGAGGGAAGAGTAAAGACTTCAGTGCAATGTCTTCCCCTGTAAATCCTGTGTATAGCTGCTGTCACATTTGTAGCAGAAACAGTCCCAACAAGTATAGTCAGCTTGGACATAAGCACCTTCTTCCTCCCATACATATATATCTGTGTGTATATATGTATGGGATATAGCATATGGCTAGGATATATATATATATCCATAGCCTAGCCATATGCTGCTGTGTCCAGACAATCCCCTCACTACACTGCACTGAAGCCTTTACTCCTCCCTCCCAAGGAGGGGAACTGGGAGAGATGTCCGTGTCTGCAGATTCCAGAGATGCCGTTTTAGTAGGTCTTATTTTCGAGGTAGGGCTTATTTTAGCCCTAAAACCATATTTAGGGGTAGGGCTTACTTTCAGGGTAGGTCTTATTATCGGGGAAACACGGTATACCCTCTTTACTTTTTCTCCTTTCATTTATATACCCAAAAAAGCTTTTGTCCCCTTTATTTACAGAGCGAGCAAGATTTTCCTCAGCTTGTGCCTTTGCTGTACTAATGCCCTTTTAGTCTCCTTCAATTTTGCAACATACTCACCTCTGTCATCCTTAGTTTGAGTTTGCTTATATTTAATAAAGGCCATTTTTTTTCATTCTCACTATAATTCCTACCTCTTTAGTGATACCGAAGGTGTAACAGCTGAATGAGTGTTGGAGGTGGATAGCCGGAGAAGGATATTTTGATACTACAAGAGAGGGGTTGTGTGAGTATACATCTGTGTTCTACTCTATCCATGAAAAAACTAAAGGAGGAGTGCTTGTCTCTAGATTTCGAGATTAAATGAATAAAACAAAAAGTTGATTAATAATGAAACCAGCAGCTTCTTTAAGAGCAACTGACACCCTAATGTGAATTCAAAAGAAGATATCTATAAAAAAGAGCGCTATGGTTTCACTGAATCATTTTATTACACAAGATATTTAATACATTTAAAAAACAGTCAAGAATTCAACAGAATAACTTTAATAAAATTTTAATCTAAATCACAAAAAATTATATAAAAAATGCTTAGGTGAAGGACAAATAGTGTACCGTGAGGGCCAGTCAGGGGTTAAGTTAATGAGAATCTCACTCCTGCTGTAGTTATTTCACATATAGGAAGAAAGTCTTGATTAATCCTTGATAGTGAGGATAGATGCATGTATTCCTCAAGAGCAAACATGTACACAAAGCAATAAGCAAATATGAGATTAAAGTTCTTTATTGATAGTATCTTTAACTCATATTACTAGTATCAGGGATACTTGGACTATCCAGATTACNGGCTCCAATCACTTGATAGCAGTGCAAATGGTTTAACTGTTAATCAACTTTTTCATTTATTCATTTCATCCCAAAATATAGAGACAGGCCTCCTAATGTTTTTCCGTTGTTTTATTACATAATTGACCGTGTGAGCTGCTGTCTCTGATTTCAGTTTGAGAATGGATTTATTTAGCAATTGTGGGGAACGTTTAGCCCGGAGACAGAAAGTGTTTTCCAAATACAGAATGTGTTTTCCAAAGAAAGATTTTAATTCAGTTGACCAACAATTTGTTTGACTAGAAATATGAATATTTGCGGAAACCAGGCCCTGGTATGACAGTTTAACACTGAACCAGTATCTGAAGAACAATATGATCCCTAGGGGACTAGGCAAACAAAAAGTTAGAAAAGTTAAGCATAGAAAAAACCAATTGAAATGAAATGGAAGAATCCTAATCAACAGAAAGTAGAAGTGGTGCAAAAAACCCTGCTACAAGACCAAAAATAAGAACACCATTGAATAATAACAGCCAATGAAATGAATCTAATGAAATTCTTGAATCTAATGAAATAGGTAAGGTTAAAACAACAATTTCCCCATATGCAGATGAGTAAGACCACAAATGAGGAACTTTTTTTAGATCAAAGGAACTTTCCACCCCTCATCTCAAATCACTATCAATCACTAGCAACCCTATCTTCAAAACAAATAAGACACAATACAGAAGAGGATGCAGAGGAGGATGTATAAAAAACTTCAAAGAGAAGCAAGAAATGTTTGCTAACAAATAATATTGATATTTATAACTTATCTTCACATCGGTTGACGGAAGTAGAAATGAGTCACGCAATATCTAGCAATTGACCATAAAGAACCTAGAATATGCAGAGTTGCCATACCCTCTATACCCAGATGATAAATTGGCTCTAGAGATGTTGGAGTCAATAATAAACAAAAGTTCTATTGAGACCNTTAAAACTAAAGTACCATTGTCTAATGAATCTGGTGTTGATTTTCCAAAAATTAATCGTCTTTCTATCCGCTTCAATACAAGTCTAATTGTATTGAAGCTTTCTATAGAAAGACTCTTTCAGATTTCAGATGTCTGAAGACATGGAAGTGAAACCCTGGAAAAATAATATAACTAAAAAGAAAAGATCAGCTATAAATCTTTCCAGGAAGATCACCAAATTGTCTTGCTAGACCAATCTGACTATACAGGTGAGTGTCTACGGCAACTTAATGATACTTCTATAGGAAGATCGAATCAGCTAAAACTAATAAGTATCTCTTCCAATATAAACATCTATTGGATAAGGTATATAAATATAAACAATAGGTAATAAACAGCGCTGATATTACATTAAGTTCAGTTCAGGGTATNAACTTCTTCCAATTAGTCATTTCTGGCTCCTGTTAATATATGAAATACTTAGTAGTATGTAGTTTATAAGTATACATCAATCAGCACTAGCACTAGCAACTATAGCCTCCCATAATGGGAAATGATTAAAGAAACTTATTCTGATGTGGATAGGAACCGAACGCANGGAGTGCTCCCTGGTTGGGTATTTACTCAGGATAGCTGATTTTTTTAGTTTAGGCGCTTATAAGGAACAATGTATAATAATTATATGTACCTAATGTTTTCAAAGTGTACACTAATTGTATTTATGCACATATATATATCAACATGATGTCTATAATTGGAAAGCGTACACTAATTGTATTTATGCATATATATTTGTAAACTGCCTGAATTGAAATGAATATAGTAAAGAGAAAAACCTTCTGTGAGGTTACACAACTTGCAAGCTGGATAAAGTGGATCTGGACATTAGAGAACGCACAGAGTTCCTACAAGTTGTAATATAATGGGTTAATATAAGGAAGCTGCAGACAGGGATCAAAGGGGTTAAGGGAGGGGTTTAAATGTAGGAGGAAGAACTAGGGAGGCTCACACCGATCCTTTTGGGAAAGAGCCGTGGGCTTGAAATACGTCAAGGGGTGAGCCTTCGGATGATCGCTGTCCGGAAGCCGCCGTCAGCCAGAGCCACAGACACATCTGCTGCACCGAGAGGTTAATACCCTGGACTCTCTCGGAGTGGACATTCTTTGTGGAAACTTTGGGCCAGATTAAGCTTTTCACTCTCATGACTATTACACTCTCATGGGCAAAACCATGTTGAATTGCAGGGGAGGTAAATTTAATTAGTTGCAATCAGCATAACAAGTGACAGCTGATGTTTCCTAGTCCTAGTCTAATAACAGTGTAACAGTAACGCTGGCCAGTATCTGTGTGCAACATGCAACAATAAAGTATTCTCCCTGCATGCAAACACTGACATTCATTTTACCTCCCCTGCAATTCAACATGGTTTTGCCCATGAGAGTGTAACTCATGAGTGTAAGTCATGAGAGTGAAAAGCTGAATCCAGCCCTTTGTGTTGTATGGCTTTATAAAACTATCTTCCGAGATCAATTTTATATTGGGATTTTATATGTACATTTGAAGTGACCATTTGGTACGAGCAATATATATTTGTTATGGATATGCACCCACTGATTTTATGATTTTTATGAATTAAATTGTGATTTTTATCAGATTACCTTATAGTCTGCATACTTACCTAAGTGGTTGAAATACAGAGGGATTCAAAAGGATCCAGAAACAACTAATTGGGAGAAGTTTTTACCTTGAACTGGACTTAATGTAATACCAGCACTGTTTATAACCTATTGTTTATATTTATATACTCTGTCTTTTTGCAAGATTGGTAGTGTTTGCCAGGTTATTAGACAGCTGCAGGTACTAGAGCGCAGGGGTGATCTTTCATACTTTTATACTCTTTGAGGGATTTCAAATAGCTTTTGAATTATCGAAGTTGCCATCACTCACACTGGAAGAGAAGCATCCCTAAGGGACAGCTCCTCCATTTACGTTCCTCAGATGCTGAGTTCCAGCAACAGAGTATGCAACTTTAAACCTTGTTTCTATCTCATGGTTAACACCCATATATGATCGAGGAGGCATTTGAAACAACCCTCTCAATTCCAAGAAGCTCTCTCCTTGAAAGTAAAAGTAGAAATAAAAATATAACTATAAGACCAACTGGAGATAATGTTTTATTCCTCACATAGTTTAATATAAGAGCAAGTCATATAGCTAAAAGAAAACAGTAGTGTTATTCTTGAATGTGACCCAATTCTTAAAAAGTCTATGAATGTACCTCCTAAAACTATTTTAGGGAATAATCTAAAGAACAACTTGGTTTCCAGCCACTTAAAGATAATTCCAACACAAACTGAATCCAAAATATAGACCGTAATAATCAGGCTTTTTCCTCTTTTTTTACCAAAAAATAATACTCACTTTAGAGTTATATTTATTGTAAATCATCTTTTGTCTATCAATTTAAGACATCTGCTGCTGCGGAAATCAGTATGTAGGATGTACTATTCGTCAATTAAATGTTTGCTTCTTTGAACATAGAAGGAATATTTTAAAGGGCAATAAGCAACATCTACTGCACAAATATGTCAATTTGGAACATGGAGGTAAGGACAAAGGTCCTAAAAATTCAGGGCATTGAACACATTCAAGCAACTGTACGAGGAGGTGACCGCTTTCCCCGCCTATGCCAGCGAGAGGCCTTTTAGANTTTTAACTTGAACACTATGGGGAAGATTCAATCCCACGTGAAGCGAAGGGATTGAACCTCAGAGAGGTGCGAGAATCAATGTTAATAAATGGAGAAAAAAAATGTTTGTATACAGTACAAGAAGGGATGGTTAAGCTTAAGGAAGGCTGATATAATGTTTTATTACACTGAACTGTTATCTGCAAATTAACAAAACATCGGGAAGTGCTGTAACTGGGAAGCCGTATATTGTGTAATCTGCAGAAACATAAAACTAGTGTTCTTGACAAAAAGAAGGTTCAAAAAAGAATATAAACTTTTATGTAGTGCTGCATTAAATTGTAGCTAACGAAAAATGGTCTAAAATCCCAGTAATAGACATTCATTCAGTCTCCAGCAAAGTAGGAAGTTTGCTTGTTTCATACTTTTGTTTTTGCAAACTTCCTACTATGCTGGAGCCTGAATGAATGTCTATTACTGGGACTTTAGACCATTTTTCGTTAGCTTCAATTTAATGCAGCACTACATAAAAGTTTATATTCTTTTTTGAACCTTCTTTTTGTCAGGATCACCAGTTTTATGTTTCTGCACATGTTTCTACACAATATACGGCTCCCCAGTTACAGCACTTCCCGATGTTTTGTTAAATTGCAGATAACAGTTGCAGATAACAGTTCAGTGTAATAAAACACTATCAGCTTTCCTTAAGCTTAACCCTTACTAACCATCCTTTCTAGTAATGTTTTTTTTTTATAAAAATACATCTTATCAGCAGCATATGCCGACATGAGGCATATGCTGCTGCTTTGCTGCACGCATTATTTTGATCGCTGATCTTCAAAATAACCGCCCAGTTTAAGTCAGGTGAAAAATGATTGAATTCCACCTTAAATTTAGACTTAAAAAAACACGCAATAAAAAGTCCAGGCTTCGCACTGGATTGAATCGGCCCCTATGTTTCCAAATGGTTTTAATAATAGTATCGAGTTGAATAACATCAAACTTCTTTAGGATTCATTTCCTGATAAATTTGTTTTGCAACAGATTATTTTAGATTAGAGATCTCAGACTTATCCATAGGCCTCTCAATCTATTGGCATTGTTTATTTTAATCATGTTTATAACTTTTCTTTTTTTTACAAAATAATATGATCCTTCTCTAAAAACTTGTCTCTAAAGTCTATTTTTAGTTGAAATATGAACAGTGATTATAGTAACAAAATATATCCCCAAAATTTGCATATAACTACAATAGGCGAAGTGAGCTACTATTCATCCTAATAGCAGTTTGCACCCCGTCCAACTGAACCACCTCAGTATACTTTGAACTGAGCTATCTCGGAATGTTGAGACTATCTGCACCTCTATCAGCTGATTGAAGTCGGTAATCTGGAAAGTCCAAGTATCCCTGATACATGTGAGTTAATAGATACCATCAAAAAGGAACTTTAATCTTATAACTTTGCTTATTGCTATGCGTACACGTTCACTCTTGAGGAAGACAGGTATCAATCATCGCTATAAGGATTAACCAAGGCTGTCTTCCTTTATTTGAAATAACTACAGCAGGAGTTGTTCACAGCTGTTAATGAGATTCAAGGAGAAGACGGTCCAGGATAAGTGATGTCAGTTACATTGCTCCTCTCATGAAAAGTTTTAGGGGTATATTTACTAAGCTGCGAATTTGCATTGAGATTGGAAAGTGGTGATGTTGCCCATAGCGACCAAACAGATTCAAGCACTCGGTTTCATTTTACACACTGGAGAATGTGAACTCGAATCTGATTGGTTGAGGTGCTCAACCAATCTTATCCAATATCAATATATGCTAATCAAATTACCCATAGTTGGCACTCTTCTTCAACAATATCCACCAATATGTACAATCATGATTGTAGCTTCCACACTTATATGTATGGAGCCCCTGAGAAGTTGTCAGGCAGGCATAATGTACTGGAAGTGACAGGAGACATTTTGCACATTGTGGATTTCTTTGCACATTTTACATGGAGGAATGGAAATGAAATATAAAACCTTGACCATATCATATTACATTATAATTCTGGAAATGCTGTTTTGAAAAGGACAATAAAATGTGTTATAAAAAGAAAGAAAGTTTTGGTGGATATTAAGATATTAAGTGCCAGCTATGGGTAATATTATTAGTTTTGATTATCCTTTATTGAGATATATATGTAGAAAAATAGAAGAAATAGAAACATTGTTAAAATAATTAATAACATATATTATGCAAACTGCAAAACCCCTGGGGGCGCCTATGTTTAGACCTGCAGCACGCATAACTCATCACACTCTAAGCTGTATGTATTAAATAAATCCTTCTAAGAGCGTACTACTTTGACTGTTGGATTTACTATAACATATCCTGCAAGGTCCCACAATGTGTGAATATTTTCAAGAATTTAAATAATTGTGTATGCTCTTACTATTATTGCCCCAGGTCAGGTAAGTTTAAATATTTTAATGTATTTTTTAAAATTTTTCTTAATGACGCGACCTATTTGGTCCCTAAAGACCAAGCCCTATTTTCCAAATCTGACATGTGTCACTTTATGTGGTAATAACTTTTTAATGCTTTTACTTATCCAACTGATTCTGAGAATGTTTTTTTAGTGACACATTGTACTTTAATTTAGTGGTAAATTTTGGTTGATACAGTCTGTATTTTTTCGTGAAAAATGTGCAAATTTCATGAAAAATTTGAAATTTTTGCCATTTCCAACATTTTACAATTTCTGCTTGTAACACAGATAGATATACCACACCAAATAGATAATAAATAATATTTTCAATATGTCTTCTTTCTGTTGCCGTCATTTTTTAAACCTTTTACTTGTCACAATTTTAAGAAAATTAAAAAAATTTAGGGGCATGTTGACATTGGATGACCCTTTGAGGAGCCTGCGTGATAGACACCAAAATGTTAATTCATATTGTTCTGGACCGATGTTAACCAGGACAGATGTTACCCATGAGACAAAAATTAAAATGTAATCCCCAGATTCTGCACATTTTAGAAATATCCCATATATGGTTGTAAAACGTTATCTGGGGACACCATAGGGGTCAGAATTGAAGGAACGGCATTTGGCTTTGGATTTTAGTACATATTCAGCTGGAATGGTTTTAGTGCACCATGTTGCATTTGCAGAGCCCTGGTTGTATCAGTAGAGTAAAATCCCCCAACAAGTAATACAACATTATAAACTACACCCCTCAAGGAAATCATATACGCATGAACATTTTTCCTGTCAGGGCGGGCAAGAATTTAATTAAAAAAATTTTAAATTTTTTTTACAGCTCTTCATGCATCAAAGGTTGGCATAGTACTAATGGAATTTACTATGCAGGCTATCTTGAATTAAACTAATGTGAATATCAATCTTTATTGCTGCAAATATTCACATTAGTTTCATTCACAAAAGCTGAACATAGTAACTGCCATGATTACTATGCCAGCTTTTGTAACAGCAGAGTAAAAAAAAAACTAGACATTTTTTAAAAAACACACACAGACATAATAGATTTATGTTTTTCATTTTTATTTTATTTTTTT
>JABWIB010001659.1:48178-71081 GCA_016617825.1 Platyplectrum ornatum | reverse complement strand
ATATATTTTTTAAGTTACCACTTGTCTCTGTGTGTTATATGTATCGGCCATAATTGATTGCTATTGTAGGGTTATAGCGCGGTTCTTTATCTCTATTTTTATTGTAATTTTTTGGGGGAGATATCTCACTCCCAACAGTACCGCTGCTTGGTTTACTCTAATATATTGACATTATTGTTTTTATCTAATTTTCATCATATTGGGAAAGTTACGGTTGAGCGCAGAAGGGGAACTCCATTTACGTGGATCCCCATTATATTGCACAAATTTGAAACGTTAGCCCCTGGGTACTGGAAGTGCATCTATGTGAAGGCAACAGTTAGTATGCAGGCTCCCAGTATCCATGTATGTTCCTCTGACATCCAATGATTTTAGAACTGGGGGGAGGATCTGTTCCTTTAGTATGAACAATAATACTGTATACAAAAAAAAGACTGCACTCACATTAAAACAACACAAATAATGCACAAAACACTGTCATCAGTTTCATACCAAGTTTACATACAAAAGTGTGTCAAATATTAAACAGAAATTGTCAGCTGTTATTGCAGGATTGTTCCCAGAAAATTTCTAGCCCTCCACAAAAACGTGACATGATTTTGAATGTCGACAACCCTGCTATAATGCATTTAATAATGATCTGTATTTGGCACTTGCGTTCCCTGACAATGCTTTATGAAATATATATTTTTCAGCTGAGTGTTACAGTACAGTAGTTTTTTATGACCATAAAACTGATAACAAATGTTTTAATTTGTATAAAGGATAACATTCATACTCCTAAATGAATATGAATGAAACAGTGAATGAGTATTAAATAAAAGAATTGTTTACTGCCAAAAATAACCTGTAATGGAAAAATAATATGACATTACAAAGTGTTGGGTAAGAATCAAAGGAATTGAAATGACAACTATTACTAAACTGCTGCCTCAGTCAGTTAGAGGTTATCTCTACCCAATCCCTCTAATGAAGTTACCAGGAGGTAGTGAATAATGTTAAGAGATACATGCTGCTACTCTCTTGGCTTTTTATTACTCCTTAACCGTGCTCACAATAATGAAAAAATTATTACCTAGACTAGGCCTTTATATACCCTAAATACACTTGTATGTATCAAATGACGAGAAGCGGTCCATAGTGCTAATAACATTTTTTTATTCCAAAACAATAAAAATACCGCAATTGAACATTATGTATTCTATGTGAAGCTCTCAAGCCAGAGAGTATGGGATTAACATTATACAAATAATGATACAACAATTGATATCACCATTCAGTGAAGAGGTAGTAACTTCGTCAGGAGGCATAATATTATGTAAACAGCTAGTTGTTTATATAGTAAATAATTTTTTATAATAGGTTTCTTTATAAAAAATAAAAAGGGGGTTAAATCAAACATTTCATTAAACTTGTTTGGGTGCATCGTGTTTACCGTTAACATACAATAATAATTCCATTTTTACATCTGCAAAGGAGGGGTCATTATTTATAAAATTTAAGTATACTTAAACTGAGGTCCTGCTGTATTGATGTGTGCAATGCCTGTACGTCAGTGGTACACCAGGCTGAAGACTCTTGCCATTTTATATCTGTGACTTGTTGCAGGATATGTATGGAATCTTTTACATGAGACTCAAGTTCCGCAACAAACAAGTCTACATATGTATGTGATTGAGAACTCTGATGTAAAAGCTGCTGTTCCGTATGTGAATGATCCTGTGACTTGCTGGTAACTGCTACACGTGACAGCCTTCAGCAGGATATACAGGAGGTCCAAACTCCCTCCCGTAAGGGTTCTAAAAAGAAAAGAGACCATCCTAATCAGATTAAACAAATCCAACTGAATAATTGGTTTGATAGTCTGCAAATTAAAGAGACACCAGTAGTAATTAATAATAACCAACATGGTAAGAATTTTTAGAGCATAATGCCCCTACAACAACCAATTCTATTTTTAAAAGGGGACTACCCAGAGACAGACCAGATTATGTCCCTGAGAAGAACAAATTAAAGACAACCTCTTTACCCCCCAAAAAAACATCCACTAAAACATGACAAAAAAAAAGGTTAAAAAAGACCATAAAAAGTGAATGATGATTGAAATAAAGGGGTTTTAACCTGTCCAGCATAGAATTAAATAAACATCGACTAAGTCTACACCAAAAGGCAGGGCCGTCATCAGGGGGGGAGAGCCGGGCCTACTGTCTCAGGCCCGGCTATTCCCCCACAGACAACCAGAGGATGCTGAGGGAATACAAATGGAAAGCTTCCTTGTGTAAAGTAAAAAGTAATTTGTTTAATGGGGAAAATCTGGCTTTAAAAAAAACTAATTGAAAATAAAAATCTTGTAATAAAACAAGCTCAAAGGGGACGTGGTTGCAGTGATGGGCAAGAGGCTCTAAGATTGGAAATAGATCCAACACTAGATTTTGAACGTATTTCTTTAAAAGAATACGAGTACCTTATGAACACCCATCCAGAGTGGAAATTTTTCCCAAACTGCATAAGCACCAACTTAACCCACCAGAACGTCCTATTGTCTCTGGGATTAAGACGGTCACGTTCCGAATATCTGAATATGTTGACTTGTTTATTAAAAAATATGTTGTGTTATGTAAAAGATTCCACACATATCCTGCAATAAGTCACAGATATAAATGGCAAGAGTCTTCAGCCTGGTGTACCATTGACAGACAGGTATTGTACACATCAATACCACAGGACCTTGGTTTAAGTGTACTTAGGAAATATTTTAAAAATGATTTACAAACGCAAAAGTGGAACTAAATGATTTTGTTCCTAAGCATAACTATTTTTTATTGGCAATGATGTGGACTATTGGGTGGTGATTATTGTCACTCCAAGCTTCGTCAATCTGTACATAGGAATCTGGGAGCTGAGATGTGTCCTGGGGATCGGGAGCATACTGTACTTGGGACTTCTCTATCTCAACACTGCGAGCAGGAATTTACTTAGCTCATTCCTCCGCAGTGACAATGTGGTATATTGTGTCCAAATGTCCATGGTCTTTTGTGGCACTTTCCCCCAGGTCCAGTACTCTAGGCAACTACCTAACATCCCTTAGTAGCACCAGTCCTTCTCCCTGCTACCGTATTAATGAAAATTCCTCTCCAACATCTGGCACCGCACATGACTCAGAGAGTGTGTGCTAGAGTTCGTTTCAGCAGATCTGCATTTGCTGAGTCTTAAGCTGGCCATTCAATAAAACAATGATTGTTCTAGTGCAATTGGTGGCAGCTAGATCTCCCCGCTTCAGCAGAGGGAAACCTTTTGAGTATAATTTGTTTTTGTTTTGTTATTTACTTCTTTTCTTTAATGTCTTGTGTTCTGCAAATGCTAGGACACGATATCCATCTGGAATTCATATACAGCAACAGATGACGGGGGGAACAGAATGTCCTAACCTTCACCCTAACCCTATTCATAAATTAAGGATAAGGATAGGGCTAGGGTTAGTTCTGTCCCCCTGCAGGCATTTTACTCTTTCCCTCTGCTTCCTCTACGTTATGTGCCTGTGTTGGTCATAAGATCACTTACTCTGGATTCTACAGAGTAAGTTAACTTCTCTGCACTGTCCTTGCTTAAAAGCAAGTCTATGCAGAGAGCTGGATAGTACTCTGTACGGACACACCCCCTCTCATTCCCAGATGCACTGTATTTTACATTCTGTTTCCATATCTAGGCTGTGGAACACAATGCATTTTCCATAGTCTGGATCCGTTTCTATATTATTATAATTACTGGTAGTATTAGTTGCAGAACCACCTAGAATATAAAGAATGTGATCTGGAGTGTTCTATCTACAATGTATAACTTTTACATGGTTATGTTTCTTAGAAAGTATATACTAATGTATTCCAAGCATCTTTACAAACCTGTTATGTTTAACCATGTTAAAATTTATGGTTTTTGTTGCAGCTTTCCACAAGACTATATAATGTGTCTTTAAAACCAAATTTGAAAATAGCAATAAAGTCGTAGATATTTACAAAGTTCAAGGAACAGACAGAGAATGCCATGAGCTCTACAATTTTAAGAGATTCACTTATGGTCCCATACAATTTCCCCTTCTCAGTACTTTTTCAATTCATTAAATACAGCTATTGCTTCTGTACCAAAACCCCAATGTCTTCTGAGGGCTTCAATTAATGCTCAAAAAGGTCTAAACAGAAATAATTAAAAGGTATCCTTGACAACAGGTATATCCTCTGGTCAAATGGAACAGTTCTCTGGACATTAACATTTTTTTCTGCCTTTTTGATAGGTTGTGCAGACATTATTTAATTATTTTTAACTAGTAAAAGAATGCAACTTATTTTTCCTCTATTTAGCTTGTTTACAGCGCAAGAGGGCAAAGCAAGACTGCTCATGGTTGCCTTGGATACATTTTCGTCATATTTTTGTGTATCTCTCTTAATGCACCTGGTTCTCTCATGTGCAAATATATCAGCATGGCTGTCTGCTGTCCTCTCAGTGTTTGTTCATTTCCTTGTAGTCTTGTCTGTAGAAAAAAAAGAACCGTTTTTTTATTTGAAGATCTGAGGTTATTAACTTTGGATAAGTAAATATTATGTATAATTCCTGGATGCTTCTCAATCCACATATATCAATACAAAAATTTACAAAATAATTTATATATTAATATATATATATATATATATATATATATTATAATTAATAACATTAAATAAATAATTAATGTATCTAGAATAGGGACAACATGAAAGTGGAATGCAGAATGTGTGTAAAAATCTATAGAGAACTTTATACGTAACTGCTATATATGTATGTACCCCTTGATTCTAGGCATTTATCTAGAAATATTTCAAAGCATAGAATATCGGGCAGCTCTCCCGGTATTCCAAAATCGTTTCGTTTTTAAGCATGTCCAACATAGAGTTTTGTTGGATTGGATGACGGTTTTGCCTATTTAAAATTTACTAAGTAAACTAGAAATAAAATCGTCAGTACGATTACCTGAAACTCAAAAAACACACAATGTGCTGCAGAGGAGTAGGATGATCATCACCAGCCCCAGCCATGTCAGATCAGTTTTGGTGCACTTGGACCTGGCCTCCCTGCATGATCAGAAGGTAGTGCAGTTCTCTGTGTAAAATATTTTGCACAAATGTGTGTTTCCCCAGTCAGGATGCAGAGTGGAATTCTATGGCATTTCAGATTTTCCATCTGTCCTGGGAGCCATAGATTGCCCTAACATTGCACTGAGGCCATCTAGGGGGAGTGACTATTTGTATAAAAATAGGCACTACTATCACTCCCTCTATGTGCAGATGGTCTGTGATGCAAAACAAAACATAAAAAGTGTATCCTGGTTCATGCCATAACGCCAAATTTGAACATGGAGAAATGCCTGAGGGTTGGCTTTTGGGTAAGTTCTGGCCCTTATGCTTTGTGTATTCCAACTTTTTGACCTTGTGTAATGTTATTTTAATATTGTCCCTTAGGTGACTCAGGATTGGGTTTCACTCCTGGCTAATGACCTTGCTGTTGCATCCTGAGACTTTTGCACACCAGCAATTCAACAAGTGGCACAGGGCTGTTAAAATCTAGGTTCAGGCGTCTTGAGGGTCAGCTTCTCTATAAACCCATGAAGGTTTGTTAAATTTTCCGGACTTGCTTTCTACTCCACAATCTGGCCTTAAGCCAACTTTGGATAAATGTTGTGGAAGCAGATGAACGAGCAGATGTTCCCAAGGCATCACCACAGGAGCTTTGTAGTTGTTCAAATTTTAAGTTTTGTATTTTGTGTCAACATTGTAAACTTTTTTAAATAGTGTTATTTTTTATTAATATAGGGCCTGGAAACAGTCATTTTCCTTAAGCTGGGGATAAGCTGGGGATGAGCTATAAGATAAATCATGCCAATTGAACGATTTTCAGTGTATGTGAACGATTTTTTGAAACGATCAGCCAATATCGTTTAAAAACGGTTGTCAAACAATTTTTTGATTTTCAGGTCTGAACAATCTTAAATTGTTTTGTAGCTAAAAAATCGTTTAGTGTATGGGTACTGCCATTAAGACCCACTTTATAAGCATAAACCAAACAATTTTTTACCATACAATTATTGTATAGTGTATGGTGGCTTCCACTTCCTTTAAAAAAAAAAGAATCTTTCCATGTTCATCCAAATTTCAGATTGGACAATTTATCTTATAGTGTATCCCCAGTTAAAATTTTTTAGTGGCTTAAATTTTTTTCAACTGTATCCAAACATATGCTGTAAATTTTTGCATTTGTTGATAACGATTTTCTATGTCATGCGTATATTTGGATATACACATAGAAATTTTAGCAATAATAACTATTTTTTGTGCAAAAAAGAAATGGGCAATTTTTTTTCAAAAGACTAAATAGGCAACTTTTTTTTATTTTTCCACTTATTTTTTGGTACGCTATCTTAGAGATTGCCAGCCAATGTCACCTTGGCATCCTTGTGGACAACCCCCTCTTGAGCGAGCACCTCTGGATCTTGCACGTGAGGATCAAAATGGAGTAGCAGCTGGAGTGTAGATTGTTACAAATTACTTGTGCTTGTTTGTAATTGTTGTGTTGAAATTGGTGTGTAAATTGTTGGCATAGCATCTGAATTTCGGTGCAGATTTCAGCCATGCCATTTCTAATGTCAGAGTGTAGGCCTTGCAGCTGATAAGAACATTTAGTTCTTCAAGAGAAGTATTGTGATGGAGGCCCAAAATCATATGATGTTTCTATTATGGATAAACAAAAAGGTAATTCAGTAAGACATTTCTAGTGACTGAAACAAAAAAATGACTAGTAGCAGTAAATAATGAAGCAAATAAGCATTTGCAAATTGTGTCTGGAACATAAATCCAAAACCAAACAAAAAACAATACAATGAATAAGTTGCATTTGAATTGTGCGCAAGGAAAAATAGACAAATTTTTATGCTTTTCATAAAAATTGATGCTGGGAAAAAAAGGCCTAAATGTACTAAGCATGGAGATTGTAGGGAGATTGAAAAGCGAGGATGTTGCCCATAGCAACATCTGCCAGCTTAATTCTGTTTGTTTGCTAGGGCAACATCCCCACTTTTCAAACTCCCTGTACTCTCTGTGCTTTGTAAAATCATGTTACAAATTAAAATGTAAAAAACTCCACACCATCGTCACTATCAGAAGTGGCCTCACATAAAGGAACCCCAACCAGCAGTGACTGACCTTTACCTGTGGGAGTTGCACACTGAGGGCCAGATTCAGATTTACACTCTCATGGGCAAAACCAAGTTGAATTGCAGGGGAGGTAAAATGAATGTTAGTGTGTGCATGCAGGGAGAATGCTTTATTTTTGCATTTTGCACAGAGATACTGACTAGCGTTACTGTTACACTGTTATTAGACTTGTGCTAGGAAACATCATCTCTCACCTGTAATACTGATTGCAATTAATTCAATTTACCTCCCCTGCAATTAAACATGGTTTTGCCAACACCTTCCACAATCCTCCTAGTTAGTAGGCTTTACAACTGTTCCTCAAAGCATTAAGGTGGTTGGAGGTCCACCCTCTGTGCAGACAACAGATCTGCACTCTTCTGCTATCTTTTCCTTCAATTTCCAATACTGGAAAAACGGTTCTTTTTTGTCCGCCTGTATAGTTCTATGACATCCATGGCTACATAATTTGACCTTACAGGACACGCTTTGTACCGCTATTATCAATGTTTGTATAAATATAGTAAAAAAAAAAAATGAAACCAAAAAGACATAATAAAAAAAAAATTAGAAAAAAAAACAGAAAACAAACTTCCACAAAATACACAGACCCCTCTACAAAGGAATCAAAACTTTTGCTCAACAAATTGTTTCTAGAATTAAATTCACCAAAATTCACCAAATTCACCAAAACATCACTCCAACTCACAATATATCTCCCTCTCACATCAAACTCCTCTAAACTGCCTAACTGACAGTAAATTAGGAAGTATGCAGGATTTATAGTCTTGCTTCATCAAAATGGCTGCAATTTTGAGGCGAGACATTTTGAATATGGAGGACGGAAAGGCAAAGTGAATGAATAATCGCAGTAAAACCGTGTAACGCAATGGGGTACTCAAACTAGAATGAGCTGTGATGGAAGGGACAGTTTATTGAAAAACACAGGGCACAAATAAAACAAGGAATAAACAAGTGAATTAGACACCAGAGACAAGATACAAGCAGAGATACAAGTAGTAGCAATAGTAATACAGAACAGGACACAGAAATACAGGGTGAACGGTACAATGCACAACAACAAGGAAAACTGACCAGACTGAACACACTAGGGTACCTGGGAAACCAGCAAACAAGGGAACAAAAACTGAGAATGCAGGAGCTAGGAGTAGAAGGAGAAACAAGAGTCCAAGGAACAGGGTAGTCCAGATATGATTTCAAGAGTCAAAAAGTGTCCAGGTATGCACAAGATGAAAGACATATGATGAAGCAGCCCTGCCTGCTGGGGGGAANCTGCTATATAAAGGCAGGCTCCAGGTGCTGTCAATGAGAAGTGATTTAGGGAGTGTAAAACCTCCTAGCTGGGGTGAATCGTTCCCTTGCGGGAATTAGTCACCTTTAAGGCGAGATAAATCAACCAAAATAAGGAGTTTTTACCTTAGTTATTTTTCTATTATGTTGGTTATTATTTTATTTTTATATTTTTTATCTTTGTTTCCACATCTGCTATTTGTATTGAAGGGTTTTTCTAGATGGAGGTACCACCATAAATATTAGTAACAATTCATATTCGTATTCATAATATAATGAAATTGTAGCCCATTATTACATTATAATTAAAAAAACTAATTTGGTAAGACAAGCAAGCCAAACAAATTTTAAAGTAATTTTAATAAATGTTAAGTTTTAGGAATTTGTATTACTTTTGGTATTTATAAATAGGATTTTGATAGAAACTTAAAAAAAAAATACCTTGTGGAAACCTATGAGGGTATCTAGCTGATAAACTCAATTATTAATTCAGCCTATTATTTCTTTATTATCCAGAGGACATATTAGTGTTATCTTGATTGGTAAAAAAAATCTTTTGATCTTTGTAGAAATGTTATTTTGACTGTTTTGATCAATCATGGAATTTCATAAAAAAAGATAAAGACAAATAACATCCTTCAGTATTTTGGATTTATGAGGTATGCACCTACCTAAAAGTTTTTTTTAATTGATGAACTCAATGATATGTGGTTGTGACAAAACTTTGTTGTGATCATCTCAATAAACCAATCTTCTTCGTTCATCTGCCTCAGGTCCCAGTTTCTAGTTCAGCAGTCCTAATCCCAGTGCAAAAATCCCAAATCCTTTCACTGTGACAGTTTGCACTCACTCGATGGAATCTGCCAAGGCCCGAACAAGTCCAAGATTGGAGGACCGTGTCTTAAATCAGGAAACTAACCAAAACCAAATTATGAGTTCAGACTTCTTTGGGAAGTTCATCCTCCCCTCCAGTAAGGCCTGTACCCCCTGGGAGTGCTTCACGCACTCCAGCAAAATATGATTGCAATCCTAAGGACTGTCATGGCTTCATGAACCAATGTAATACTTTGAATTTCAACCTGAGAATGTTTTTTTCTGAGAAAAAAAACAAAATTACTTACAACCTATCATTGCTGTCTGGTCACAGTATGGCCTGGGGATCTCCTCTGTGGGAGAGGTCACATCCCATCTTGAATAGCCTCTTTGAAATTCTGGCTACTTATTGGACCATTTTCGATGAACCAAAGAGACCGATTTCTGCTGCATTGGACATTCTATTAATTCACCAAGGACCCCAAAAGGTGGGACAGTATGTGGTAAATTCTCTGCCTCTGTCTTCTGGCAGGGTCTAGCAAATCGTATTAGACAAACTTATTTCTATCAGCAATCAGGTGGATCTTTGCTTCAGGAATTGCTGAGAAACCTAGACCAGATAGTGTCCATAGATTTCTCACAATCTCGATCTGTCTCTTCGGACTCAGTATTGTGCAGATACTTCGCATATCCTTAAGTCATGTCTGATGAAGTGAAAACAGGCGCTTCTAATTTTCCTCCTAATGGGGACCTTTTACAACTTTTGTCTCTCGTGGACTATTGTATGGAGCATTTGAGAGGAGAACCATAGACAGGGCCAAGAATTTTCTGAAGTGTTAACATCTGTTGCTAAAAAAATTTCAACACTTTCATTAAAAAAAAACATCTTTCCATGATCACAAAACATGTGCTTTACAAAATCAGAAAGTGTAATTTCTTATGTTTGGAGTTCTGTCTGATTGTGTTTCTCCATTGAGGCCTAGTTAGATCAAGCATCTCCAGTGTTTCCTGTGACATGCCTGACTTGGAGCTCCATAAATCTACACTTGTCTGATTTATGCATATATGTAAAAAAAATAAGTTATTCAGCAGATGTAAATGCTAGTGCCCCTCTCCGCTGCTGATCATTAATATAAATAAATACAACAATCAAAATATTAAAAGCAACAAAATAGACAAAGGACAAATCAACAAACGAAAAGATAAAAACCAGTATATATATTATACTATAGTTATATGGATCCAAATAAGCCCTCAAAACTGATGTGTGTTACTTTGCTCTATTATACACAAGCAGCAATGAGAAAACTAGTGTTTATATGATAAATAAATGTCACAAATGTGCTGAACTGCATATTAGGTACTTCACTGCTTATACACAGAGGGCTAGACTAGATATTATTGCTACTCCTTTTGGGTTTACGAAAGGGGAGTGACAGTGGTGTTCACTTCACTCCCCCCTCGTATACCCAAAAGAATTAGCAATAATATAGGGAGTGCCTTATTGTATTTAGTAAAGTTTTTAGGGAGCACCTTTAGTATAACTGAAGGGGTATAACAGTAATAACCTGGAAAACAGCCACACATGATTAGCATTATACCATTGATTGGTGTTAATAATTTATTGATAATAATTCTTTTTTTAACTGTTTATGTATTCATTATTGGCTCACATTTTGTATTGAGAGTTATTTCTGGGCACCCTGCATTTAAATATAGCACCAACTTTGGCTGAAGTTGAAGCACTTATTATCTATAGTCTATTATATATAGTCTATTATATATCATTATTAGTAGTAGTATATTATGGGTTATTTTAAGTTCAGTTAAGTTCAGTATAAAAGTTCTTATAACCCGATATTGATTCTATATATTTTAATAATTTTTTAGTTATTATTGTTTATATATATTTTTTTATATTCCAATATAATTAATCCACATTAATCCAAACGTTTGAAGCACCACAGTGAAGAACCAATCTTTAATGTGCATAACAACTAAGGTTACATAACTAGCAGTCATTTTTTCTTTTTCAAACATAATCAGCTGCACTCAACCATAGTACACATAACATAATGATATAAATTACAGCAATATGATAGCAAGTCCAGCGGCCACTCCAGCTCTCTGCAGCCCATTCAAGATGTCTCTAAATGCCCTCTAGTGGAGCAAGAGCAGCATGAACCTTTAGCTTATGCTTTTCATTAAAAGTAAAATTCATGTAATCAAAAACAAAGGAGAACTCAAACTTTGTATTTATTAAATGTATCCTATTTGTACATCACTTCTTCTATGCAGTATTGGTGTATATATTCTTTATGTACATCCAGACAGTGGTGGCAGTGGATGGAAATGGGAACACTGATGGGGGGAGTAAATGAAGAGCACAGATTTACTGAAGATTGCAACAAACAGGGTAAGAGTCTAAAATCATGCATATGCAACAGTGGTAAACTAAATACAATTAGTGAACATAGGAGCATAGAAATGGATAAGGCCAGCTGTTTCCAAAGTTTTGCCAAGAGTGCAACAGACACTGTCAAGTGTCATTTTCACTATTTATTTTTTTCCAATTTGATAAACTGTTTGAACAAAACAGTATCGGTGTAATTCACAGTTCTGTCACCTTGGGGTATATTTACTAAGCAGGGAGATTGCAGTGAAATTCGAATTTGGGGAAGTTGCCCATGGCAACCAATCAGATTTGAGTTCACATTCTCCAGAGTGTAAAATGAAACTGAGAGCTCAAATCTGATTGGTTGCCATGGGCAACTTCCCCAAATTCGAATTTCACTGCAATCTCCCTGCTTAGTAAATATACCCCCTTGTGTTGAAACTACCGTCTACATGAGCAAACTGGCATCAGTAGCACCAGCAATGGAAAGAATATTATGAATTAATATGTGTGGAATAATACAGCGGACATATTTTATGTACAACCACACCACACGCTTTTGAGCATTCACTTCAAATCATATCCATATCACTTCATGTTATTTAACACCTACTTAAACCTGAAATCTACAAGTGTTGTTAGCAAGCACAACCAGCAGATTATCCGTTATAACAATTAAGAGCTATGAACATGTTTTCCTGGGTATAGCTATAGCTATATAGCTAAACTGTCTAATACACATTTTTCTTATTTTTAAATTCGCCATCTGGTCTTATTTTAGTATTTTTTACAATTATAAAGTAATATCCTATGCTTTTCCAATAACAGATCTAGAATTAGGAATATTCTACTCTATTGATTAGCATTTTTTTATGAAGTCATACTAAAAGGTGACTTAATAAAAAGTTGATCTTTATCATAAAAGTTGATCTTTATCAGGAGTACTACACATGTGATATGCTAATAACCCAAGTCAATACGCTTAAAGAAAAATTATTATCTAACTCCCTCTTGTGGGAAATATTTTATTTAATAAATGTAAGCTATGTTCACCATTGTATTATTTAGCAGTGATAAATAATAATAAAGGAAGACATTATACCCAATGAAAAAGCGCTTTGAAAAGAGCTTTGATAAAAAATGAAAACATTGTGTTTTGTAAATGTAATGAATAAAGTGTTATCTTGTATTCATGAAAAACAACAAAAGTGTCACTCACTGTTGATGCTGTCTACTGTCTCCTCTGGCACTAAATGTCACAATTCTTTGCTTAGAAAAACTATTTTTGATTCAGAACCTGACTGCATATCAGTCATTAAAGGAGGGAATGGGGTAGAAGGATCATGTATAAATGAAGTAAGGAGCATGTATAGAATTTTTTGATAAAATGTTTTGTATTTTCTATAATATATTCAAAAATATGGATCTCATGTAAATGCTATTTCAGGGTTACCAACTGTCCCAGAATCTTCTGGGAGATTACAGAATTTCTGGCAGTTCTCCTGGTAACTTGGATTATTAATACCTGGGATCATTAATACCTTCATTACATAATATCATTACATGCCGATGAGTGATGTTTAAATGTTTATCGAGCAGAAAGCTACTTGAATATCATCTTACGTTTAAAAATATTTTCATTATCTTTATGATTGTTGCTATATATAGGAGCATCATCTTACTTTTGTTATTTTGTATTATACTCTTACTGGGATATATCCTAATGATGTTTTGTATTTCATGTTCTCTGATAAGCTGCTCCATTTGGACAATTATTTGTAATGAGTCAGATCCTGCTCATTTCCTTAGTCTTGTAAATACATTTTCAGGACTATCTAAATCAATTATTTACGTGTTGAAATAAGTTTGTTGAGAAACAATAAATACTTTTTATGTGACTCAGCCTATTGGTTGGACCTATAATTGGTATTAAAAATGAAGACGTTACTATTTTATTAAGGTTCCTTTGGGCAGTGCGCTGTTGGTAAAACCTGCCTTTTTTCTTTGTTTTTAATTCTCCCTAATATTTAGGGAGAGTTGGCCACTATGACATATGGTTGGACTCAGCCCTTACTATACTATTTAAATACCTCCCACAGTAATGTTCCTTTCCGTACTGCTGACTGATCTGATTTACTATCAGTATAGATCTCTGGATGCTATGGATCTAGATCCCTACTGATTGACTTTAAACTGGTCATGCTCACTTTAAATTGTGGTCAATTTGTTGAGCATATCTTGTGGTATATGGACCCAATAATTTTTCTAAAATTATTGGGGATATTGCCCACAGAAATCAGATGCAAGCTCATAATTTTACATACTGGAGAATGAGAGCTTGAATCTAATTGGTTGCTATGGGCAACATCCTCACTTTTCCAATCCCACAGTTTAGTAAATTTAGGCCATAGAGTATAGAGATGACACACTATAAAAAGTACATGTGTGTTATATTAGTGTTCCCAGACTGGCCGACTGTAATATATATGTGTGGTATAATTTGGGTCTGGGAATGGCCTAAACTTTAATGTACAATATATTTGGTATATTAGAAATATGAGAATGGGATCCCATATATTGTATGTATTCAAGCCAAGTACTATCTTTTTATATCATTTTTTCACCTACTGAAGTGATTTCTTAATAATTCATTCAGACTCAACTATGAACTCTGACTTATCGCTTCACCTTTGGATAAAATACCAGTATGGCTTATATCTTTATCCTACAACATGGGCCAGTAGCTCTACAACATGGACCACCACCCACCAAGCCCAGTCCGGTTTTTGGGCTTGTTCAGGTGTAATCAAGTCTGCACCTGATTAAACCTTCATTAGGTATGTGAGGTTTGTGTTCAGGGGCTCTTATGTCTGTTTTGTCTGGAGCAGGCAGGTAGCCTGAGACATGTGCTGACAACCTGACTTACTGTGGGAGTAAGTACTTCTATTGTTTTGTTGAGGCCCTGACAGTAGGCCTGACATCTGTTTAGAGAGACTATACTGTATTAAGTTAGTGCCCAGACGGGGTAGGATTTTCTTTTATGGTTTGTTTTGGTGAGCAAATAAAACTAGCTGTGGCTACATGCATTAAACCCATGGACTGGTGACTATTTCTACGTTACTGTGTGTGAAGAGGTGCCTTTTTACCCCGAAAGGTTCCCACGATTCTGAAAGTATCACAATACTAATTTGTACATGATCATCCATGTAATCCTCCACCATTATATTCATGGTTACAATGTCATTTAGAATAGAATTGTTTATTAGAAGCTCTACCTATTTTTTAATTAATCCATTTCATATAAATATATATGAAATGGTTAAGCTGGATCCTAATCTCTGTAAGCTTGATAGATAGATTGGGTCAACATTGTGCAGTGCGCCCATAACTCGCCTGGGTTTGAAAACACAGACAATTTGTGGGCTTGTAAACTGAACGTGGTATAATAAACAATTCTATTCTAAATACAATTTCTTTTCTGGTAATCATCCACAAAGTCGAAAAAAGTAAATAATATATAGACTTTACTCCACAGTCTGTAAATCCTCACATTGGAACAGATAAGTATGTCTCATATCGCATGATATCAGCTCCATGAGATACAGTATATTGAAGCAATAAACACAACTAAATCACAAATAAATTCCAATGTTGTGAGTTAGACATCTGACAATAATGATGATGATGGTGTTGTATGTAGCACTACAAGTCGATCATAATGCATAGTGCATACCTCCCAATGTATGGGGATGTGGGGACACTTAAGCCCCGCCCCCGGACCGGCCCCGACACCGCCCCCAGACCCGCCCGACACCGCCCCGGCCCTCCCAACTCCGCCCCGGACCCGCCTAAGCCCCGCCGTGAATCGCGGCAATAGTAAACTATAACATATTATTAATGTTTGTCCCCTTAGTGGGACAAACAGGGAATCGGGAGGGACAGTGGGACAGTCTCCCCAAAAGCGGGACTGTCCCGCTGAAAGCCCAGGACTGTTCTCACCCTAAAGTGAGGCAGGTGGGACAGAGACCCCCCAATGGATAAATAACAGCAAGATCACATTGGCTTTTTATACAAAAGTTGTGGAACAATACTTTTCACTTATTTTAACTTATTACTATTATCACTATATTCTTAAATATTCCTACAATCCATAGTAATTATCTTAAGAATTTTATATATCAGAACAAGTTTACTCTATATATAAGACTAACTAAGAATATACAGGAGGGGAGTTTGAACTTCAGTTTCCTCACTCCCCCTGTATATCCTACCGAAGGCTGTCACATGTGTAGCAACAGTCACAGGATCATTCACATAACAGCAGTTTTTTCATCAGACTGTTCTTACACATACATACATATATATATATATACTGTATATATATATATATATATATATATATATATATATATCTACTGAAGTATAGCAGCGTTTATACTCCCCCTGCACTCCCCGCTCTCTCACTGCACTGAAGTCCTTTGGGAGGGAGGGAGTGAGGAAGTGAGGGGCTTCAGTGCAGTATCGGGAGAGCAGGGGGAGTTCAGGCGCTGCTGCTTATCGTCAGCTTCAAACAGATAATGATTGCTCCAGCTAATGTTAGAGGGGTGAGGAAACATGCTGCAGCCTCTGTGAGTAATCTTGCCTGATTATAGGCCAAGGGGGAGCTTTTTCAGCACATTTTTTGGGATAAACTGGGCTTATACTCGAGTTAATATTGTACTTCAAGAATAATTTGGCTGTAGTTTGCCCTGTCATATCCCTGGCTGGTACCACCACCAAAAACATGCTAAAATGGTCAATAATCATTTTGAATACCCACAGTGCTAGGATGTAATTGCACATGGTCTAATTCAACTAATTCTAATGGGTAATAAATTGTCAAGGGCTGTAACGGAGTTGTCTGGCTGGCAGTTGAGATTTTCCCTTTTAAACTGCAGGAGTGGAAATCCCGACATCACTATTCAATATTAGACGTCATTCGGACCCAAAAGAATCTTTTCCTCAATGTAGCCTCTGTCTTTTGTATGCCAAAATCCCCCAAATGATCATGATTTCAGCAGCCGATTTACTTGTTGACGGGGTACTGGATCTGCACAAACTCAAGGATTGTTCCGGAATCTAGGCCACCACGCATTAACAGGCCGTTACTAATCTGAGATCTTTCTCTTTGTTGGAGAAGTTACAACAGTTCCGGCTCTGCTTTGTTCCTCTGATCTCTGGTCATAGAGCAGTTGAAGCTTTCAAGTCATCGAAGCTTACGGAGAATTCCTTCTGAATTTTTCTCCAGTCAGTTCTGAGAACATCACATTCAGCTGTTTCCATAGATGTTTGAACTGCTACAACCGTTCCCGAAGCCACAATCTATGTTATCCAAGCTTTTGCTCTCTGGAAGCGTGGAGTCTCAACATCTTCAGTATCATCACCTGACGTTTTGGCTAATGGAACAGTAGGCAACCTAGACAAGGAATCTGCATTTTCAATACTTTTTCCACTCTGATACTCGACTGTGAACTGAAAATTTGCCAAGCATGCCATCCAACACTGTTCCAAATTTCCAAGTCTAACATTGATCAGGTGGACCAGGGGATTATTGTCACAATCACAAGGGAGTAGCAGCAAGATAGTTTTTGAATTTCTCCATGACACCCAAACTAGAGCTATCATCTGTAAATGTGCTGTATTTGTCACCATTTCGCTCTGATTTTTTCAATCCTCTGCTGGTGTAAGCCATGACTTTTTCCTGTCCATCTCAGACTTGCGACAATACGGCTCTGAGTCCCAGATGACTGGCATCAGTGTATACCTTAAAGGGCTTCTGTTAATCTAGGTAAGCCAGTAGTGGAGCCTTGACTAAAGCCTGTTTCACTTCATGGAATGCTATCTGTTAGGCCTCTCCCCAATCAATGGGAGCCAAACTCTTTCTCTCTTGTCCCTGATTTTCCTCTCAGCAGGTCAGCCAGGTACTGGCAAACTTCGGTAATAACTAGCAAAGACAAGGAAATTTCTTACATCTTTCATGGTACAAGGGATGGGCAATTTCAAGACTGCCCTAATCTTCTCGCGTCAGATTTAATCCCCTCCACACTCACAATATGTCCCAGATATTTAACTTCTGGCTTCAGCAGATGGCATTTTGATGGTCTAAGCTTCAAACCCACCTTGATTAACTTCTGGAAGTTAACTGCTGGAATACATCTTTGCGCAAAGTGCTCATAAGTCTTTGAGAAAATGATCATTGAGGTAAAGTAACACTCTCTCAAAATTTCTGTGCCCTAAGCAATGCTCCATGACCCTTTGAAATGTTGCAGGGGCATTGCATAGGCCGAATGGCATGCAATCAAAATTGAAGAGACCCATAGGCGTGGTGAAGGCTGTTTTCTCCTGATCCTCTGGGCCAATGAGAATCTGCCAGTAACCACTGGTGAGGTCAAGAGTCAAAAAGTACTTGGTCATCTTTAGGGCTGTCAGTGTATGGATTTGATGATGTACTTCAACTTTACCAAAGTCAGACGGATGTTGACTGAGGGCCTCAGCATTTTTTAGTACTGCTTGAATCGCTCCTTCCTTTTCGTTACTTGGGGTTTGGTGATCCCCAATCTGTAACTCTTCCCACCAAGCAATTGCATCTTCCACACTTGAACTCGCAGTCTGTGTGGCTACTCCCACTTGCTGCTCAGTGATATCTTGAAAGTCTACCAAGTCACTCTGGCTATCAGACAGTATTTGTACAGTCGTACGGGATGATATGAGGGTTCATAACCCTTACTGGTAATCTTCCATGTTTGACTCGAACCAGTGCTCGGCCTACTGCAAATAAGGGTTGACTGCCTATCCCACAGGGTTCAACCAGCGCATCATATTCTCTTCTTCCAGGTCCAATCTGAGCCAATATTTGTTCGGAATTATGGGGTAGGATCACTGGCTTTTTGTCTACAATTCCCCATGTTCATTAACAAATGTCCTTTGTTTCTCTAACAGTTGTACAGTCTGTCTCAATTTCCTCTCTTTTGCGATGGCTTCTCTCATTTCTCTTTTGAAATCATCCATCAGCTTCATAGGACAATTTTTCAGCACATTCATGCCTACAATTACAGGAGGTAGGTCTTCTGTGTGGTAATTAGGAATCCTTGCTTTGGCAGCCTCACTTGCCCAATCTGTACCTCAGCTTCCCAATAACCCTGGTAGGGAATTGACTGTCCGTTGCTACCTAGTACTCCCAACCAAGGAACAGGGTGGTTAATAATCTCTTCTTCTCGCCAGTATTTATGAAACTAGTCCAGCTGTACCGTGGTGACTTTAGTATCTAGAAGAATAGGCATTTCTACACCTTTGAATATTTATCATCAGACGGGGACACTCTCCTACATACTTGGGTCACCAATCTCTGTGTAGTGGACCAGTAAAGTCCACTACACAGAGGGCAATGGACACCAGGCACTTTCGTTTAACGGTTGATCTCGAAAGAATCGCTCTATATGTCCACATTACGATTACATTGTCTGCAAATAGGGTGCCCTTGTGGATCAAATTTATCTTTATTGCGATGACCCATCTGTCTTCGGGTGTCCCATTTGGGTCGGATTGGCCTATTGGGGTTAGATCTCCACTCTTGTCTGTTGGCAGCTTCCTGCTCTAGATGTATTGTGGTGAGTGCTCCAATAGGATCTCTACTAGTTTGACGTTTCTTTTGTCCAACGGATTAGAATTCAGATGTTCAGGAGCCTAATACAATTAATCCTCTACTAGGTCATCTTCACCACATCCATGCTCATTTTCTTCACTTTGTTTTGTTCCTAAAATTTCCAACACCACTTCTTTGAAATCAGAAAATACAGACACTGGATTTTGTTTCTTCTACATCCTCAATTGGGTTCTAACGACATCTTCTATGAAAAGCTTAATAAAAGTTTCATCACCTTGTTCCGTTTCTTGTCCTTCTCTATTCTGGACAGCTCTCATAGCTTCCTGAGGGGCCAAAGCCAATTACATAGAAACATAGATAAGCCACATTGCCCATCCAGTCTGCCCAGTTGTGTATTTAAAACTATACCAACCTAATTTTATTCTCTATTTTTTTTAGACTCAGAATACTCTTATATTTATTCCAAGCATGCTTACACTGTTCTGCAGTATTAGCCTCAACTACTTCTGATGGGAGGCTATTACACTTATCAACTACCTTTCAGCAAAGTAATTCTTTCGCACATTTCCCCTGAACCTACCACCCTCCAGTTTATATGCATGCCCTCGCGTTCTACTACATCTCTTTCTTTGAAAAAAGACACCCTCCTCCATCTGTTGACATATCTTAATATATAAGTCTTTCTTTATAATTTTTTTTGTCTGTGATACCATGCACCATTTTGGTGGTTCTTCTTTGTATTTTCTTTAATGTATTTATGTTCTTCTGGAGATATGCCTCCAGAACTGAACACAGCATTTTAGGTGACGCTGTACCAATGCCCTATTGAGAGGCATTACTACTTCCCTCTTTCTGCTACTAATTCCTCTCCCTATGCAACCAAGCATCTGACTTGCCTTTCTCATTGCTTTGTTAGATTGCCCTGCTACCTTTAAATCACATGAAATGGAGACCCCTAAATCCCTTTCCTCTTCAGTATCTTGCAACACCATTTATTAATTATATTGAGTATTAGGGTTTTTGGTCCCAAGTGCATGACTTTGCATTTTTTGCCATTAAACTGCTTTTGCCACACTCTTGACCATTCCTCCAGTCTACCGACATTGTCCATAATTGTTTTTACACTTCCTGTTACATATCTTTGTGTCATCTGCAAAAAGGCATATTTTTCCCTGAATACCATGTGTAATGTCGCCAATAAATATATTAAATAGCACAGGTCAATGTATGGATCCCTGGGGAGCTCCACTGGTAACCCTACCATCCCCTGAATGGATTACATTTACTACAGCTCTTTGTTGTCTATTCCGTAACCAAGATCATATCCAGTAGACTATTTTTGTTTCCAATCCCAGATTTTCTAGTTTGTTTAACAGTCTGCGATGAGGCACTGTGTCAAAAGCCTTACTAAAATCTAGAAAAGTTTCAAAAACAATAACTACTTTTGTTACAGTCAAAAAATTCTATTAATTTGTTTGACTTGATTTTCCCTCTGTAAAACCATGCTGTTTGGGGTCTTATATTTTATTTTATTTTAAATATCCTACAATGGATTTTTTTTTAACAAGGTTTCCATTAATTTCCCTATTACTGATGTTAGACTAACTGGTCGATAGTTGGCAGCATGCTCCCTACTTCCACTTTTATGCAAAGGGACTATATTTGCCTATTTCCAGTCTTTTGGAATCTCTGCTGTTGCATGCGACTGGTTAAATAATTTAGTTAATGGTTGTGGCAGCCCCCCTCTTTTAGTTCTTTTAGTATTCTAGGATGTATCCCATCTGGCCCCATGGATTTGTCAACTTTAAGTTTTGAGAGTTCTGTTAATACCTGTCTCTCCTATATGTTTAGCACTCTTTTTTAAATGTGGCCCTTTTCCTTCTCTTTCTTTTGTAAATATTGAACAGAAATAATTGTTTAAGGTGATCAGCGATAACTCTGTCACCCTCCACAATTCCCCCACCCTCAGTGTATAGTCTCACTATACCCTCTCAGGAAATCTCGGGGCCTTTGTTTCCGAGAATACAGGTAACTTCGTAATTCAGGAGCTGTTCATGTATCGAAGATACTTTCTAATTTCTGAAAGATACACAGATATTTTTTCAAATCCGTCCCATGATTTGACTTCTCTCAGAACGGGACCTATCCAAGTAAAATGTTTTACTCTTCGGTTAGGTTGTACAATTTAAACATGGACTGCATCCAGAGAACTAGTTCCTTCTATTTGGAAGCTTCCTGCGAAGACTGGGAGCCAAGGGGCCCCAAAGTAGTAGGGCTTAGTAATTGATGCCACTTGAAAAGGCTTGGCAGAGTCTTTGTGTTCAGGCCCACTATCACTGGCAATGGAACGTGCTATAGGAGTCGCTGGTAGAGTTCTCTTTCCACTGGATATTGGGGTTAGGGGTAGAGACATGGGGGTATATTTACCAAGAGTAGAGATTGCAGTAAGATTGAAAAGTGGGTTGCCCATAGCAACCAATCAGATTCGTGTTCACATTCTCTAGTGTGTAAAATAAAACTGTCACTCCTCATGCACTGCTCTGCACACGCTACTACCAACCGTCACCTGTCACAATCCCTCTAGAAGCTTCTCTTCCTGCAGCCAATCAGAGGCTTGAGGGGTCAAAGGCAACGCTGCACCCCTTTGTAAGTACATATACATACATTATATTCACAATAAAACAAATATTCCTGATCACAATAGGATTATGTTTGTGTAAAAGAAAGTCATGCAACACTGGCAGCAATGTGCACCAGTGATAAGAGCACTGTGATGCCTGGGTAAAGAAAACTGACCATTTGACTGATGATGGGGAGTGAAGACATTGCACTAGACGCAGGGATAGGCCACCTGTGGCTCTCCAGATATTGTCCAACTACACATCCCAGCATGCTTTAACAGTTGCTGTAACAGTTGATACCTGATAAAGCATGCTGGGATGTGTAGTTGGACAACATCTGGAGAGCCGCAGGTTGCCTAACCCGCCATAGAGTCATAGATGATAAAGATTTAGTCTGGTCTCAAAGGCATTTCCACAGGTATTGACACCACCAGCATAATTCACTGACATTGTAACCCTCACTATAATGGTGGAGGATTACACCATTAGTTCCTCAAGACAGTCCCTTTCAATACTGGGAGGGTAAAAAAAATGAGCAATCCTGTATTTGTTCACTTTCTTATTTCGTTGACATAGTCCGAAAGGAATGCAATATTAAAAAGATAATCACAAATAATGTACAATCACAGCAGTCACACGTCGCCTACTGAGTGTAGAGGAATCTGCTGTGAGGAGCCAGCAGTGACAGAGGCTGAGACTGGTAAACGGCAACCTACCATCTCTATGCTGTATATACCATTATCTCTATATTGTATATACAACTATATCTATACTGTATATACCAGCCACCTTTATACTGTATATACCACCATCTCTATGCTGTATATATCATTATCTCTATACTGTATATACAACCATATCTATACTGTATATACCAGCCACCTTTACACTGTTTATACCACCA
>JABWIB010001659.1:0-46400 GCA_016617825.1 Platyplectrum ornatum | reverse complement strand
GGGTTTGGGGGATGAGAGGGACACCAGCAGGGCTTGGCGGAGATGAGGGGGACACCAGCAGGGCTTGGGGGGGGGATGAGGGGGACACCAGCAGGGCTTGGGGGATGAGAGGGACACCAGCAGGGCTTGGTTGTTCACACTTATTCTGAATACCCTTAACTTATTGCTGCCGGAGGTCGGGACACATTAGCCCCGCCCCCGGGTGAGCCCAAACACCGCCTCCAGTCTGCCCAAACTCTGCCCCGGTCCGCCCAAACTCAGCCCCGACCCCGCTAAGCCCCGCCCCTTTTTTGGCCGCGATCGCGGCAAATATCATTTAAAAAGTACTAACAGTATGTCCTCCCGGGAGTCCGGGAGATCTCACAGATTTCCAGGAGTCCCCCCGGACATTCCGGGAGTGTCGGCAACCCTGATATACCAGTCTCCTCTATACTGTATATACCACCATACCTATACTGTATATACCACTATCTCTATGCTGTATATGCCATTATCTCAATACTGTATATACCAGCCGCCTCTATAATGTATATACCTGCCACCTCTATACTGTATATACCACCATCTCTATGCCGTATATACCATTATCTCTATACTGTACAGTATATACCACCATCTCTATATTGTATATACCAGTCACCTCTATACTGTATATACCAGCCACCTCTATACTGTATATACCACCATCTCTATATTGTATATACCAGTCACCTCTATAATGTATATAACTGCCACCTCTATACTGTATATATCACCATCTCTATACTGTATATATACCACCATCTCTATACTGTATATACCAATCAGTGGTCGAAGTGGAAATTTAGAAGTGGGGGTATGGCCACTCAGAAGTGGCTGTATGGAAACACTGAATATAATGGAAGTCAATGGAGATTTGTAATAGTTCAATTACATCAGTGGGAGAAATGCTGGTATGGCATACCCCCGTATACACCCCCACCCCCTGATACCAATCACCTCTATACTGTATATACCTGCCACCTCTACTGGGGGAGCAGCAGGGCATCTCTCATGCGCCCATCTTCGCCACAAGAGGTGAATATAGATATTTATCTATAAACAGGTAAATCTCCCGGGACCTGGGTTGAGACTTTCATGTAAGTCATTGCCTCAGCCCTGATCGTTACTATGACTGATGTCATCAAGCCCTCCCCCCATATCAAAAGCAATATGTTGGGTTTGATTTGCATAAATAACACCTTCTCCCCAACCCCCATGTTGACAGCTTCTGGTTTCTCCCAGGAGGGAGGAATAAAAACCCTGATTTGGAACCAATACCAAAACATAGGGTCCAGTCCTAATTTCTAATGACAAGTATACGTTCTCATGAACTATGTATTTGCTGCAAGGTTACTTCCATATCTCCTATACGGACATATCATGTGCACTAAGTGCTAGAATCAGCCACATTAGTCAAGTAATTGTGAGTACAAAGATCAAGAGGAGGTAAGACAATAAACACATTAACGTCTTCATCCATATGCTATATATGGCTTAATATTTAACGTATTACCTGCAGTGCTATGTGTATGCCCTATGGCTTAGTAAAAACTCTCATAAAGCAGGGTTGCTGGTATTTGGTTTCTCCCTTCTGGGGAGAACTCATATGTGACTGTATACTGAAATGTACATAAGTATGTGTGACCGTCTCCTGCACACATCCAGACTGGCAGTGTATGGAAAGGCGGCTGGGACAGGTAGCGCCACACCACGTCATGTTTACCTCCGGTGCTTCCGGTCATGTGACAGAAAGTGCTAGGTGGGCGGAGCTCCGGTGGCTTGCGGTGGACCTCACGGTGTTAGATACCGACTGTTATCCTGCGGGACATCCCGCGTCCGTGAGCGGCAGGTGAGTGGCAGGGTGTGATGCAGCCCGCTAGCAGCTATGAAGCATGCCAGTTATCCTGCGGGGCACCAGTCACTTCCTGGCTGTGACCCGCTCCGGAGAGTCGCCCTGTTGTGTGCACCGTGTAGTACAGCCCGTGTGATGAGGCGCTGCGGCCTGTGCGCTCGCCCCCTTGTTGTCATCCGGGCATATACAGCATGGTTATATTGATAGGATTGCTATTCCGCCTGCACTGCTAGATGATACTCACTGGACAGGACAGGCAGATTGCATGGCCATCAGCATACCCTACTGACTGCTGTCCTGTTATCCCCATGCTCCACAGATTACTATACTATGTTTTCTTTAAAACAGATGCAGAACATCAGACTATGGGATCCATAATGTCTGCATACACCAGTCGCGTGAAGACCTCCAAGCAGGCTAGTAACACGCGTGTGGAAGAGGATGATGATTTGCTGGATGAGAAAGACAGGGAGGAAGATATAGCACAGTTTCCTTATGTAGAGTTTACAGGCCGGGACAGCATTACCTGTCCTTCCTGCCAGGGAACTGGATGTATTCCAACAGGTGAGATATAAAGAATGACTGCCGCGTGTTACAGGTGCAGGTTTATTTACGTCCGTGCGATTTGTAAATGTATATTACATCCATTTTTCTTTATTTAGTTCTAAAGTGTAACCAATTTTGCTATATATTATTAAAAATTGTATTCAATATAAACTGAATACAAACTACTGTATGATCAAGCTTTATGCGCATACATATCCATGACAGTTATGTATTGGAATGAACTAGATTCGGTGATATAGGAGATATTACAGTTAACCTATTGTGCTGTGACTGTTTGGCATGTGTACAGCAGGGTCTTGGGTTTGGAAATGCTGTCCATGGGAAGGGAGTATACTACTCTGGCACATAGAGACCTTAGGATTGTGCACTCTGCAGTGAACGTCTGCATCTGGTCCCATCTGGCGAAACGTAGTTACATCTGTCATCAATATAGCATAAATAGCTTCACATTAAATGTTGTTGAATTCATAGTTTTCCTTGTTATCATTTACACAGTTTCACATAGGATAACGTTCTTGTGTTTTCAGAATAATACCCTTCTATATTCCTTTGTTTATTGGATTATTCATTTTATGTGTCTTGTTTCAGAGCAAGTGAATGAGTTGGTTGCATTAATACCATATAGTGATCAGCGACTGCAGCCCCAGAGAACGTAAGTATGAGGGACAGTGTGTGTTCTTGGACCCGATACAGGGATTCGGACGGTAGCAGCGTGCGGCCTCCAGGCCCCTTTAATGCACAAAAGCGCAGCTCTGAATAGAGCGCAGGGAGATGGGCAGACCGTATGCCCCGCATCCTTGCGCTAAGGTAAAAAGCGAAGAAGCTCCGGATGCTGTATTTGGAGCCTCCGCAGCGATCGCTTTTTTCATGAATGAAAACAAGAAAGTTAAAAATAAATTTATTTATTTAAAAAAAAACCAATAGGGCTGAAACCTGTATCTGCTTTATTATTTCTGACTAGTACAAAAGGAAATTGATGGCTGTTTGGATTTTTGGGCTTGTTGCACGCTGCCTATGCTGTACATTGTCAGGTCTGGAGAGTTTGGATTGTACCGCAATTAGATTGGGTATATTTATGTTCAGGGCTGACAAGCATACTAAATATGCATATCCATATGGAAAAGAGAAATGTCTGAGATCTGCATCCACTGTTATCAGCAAGGAATAGATGGTCGCCTCCTATCACTACCCCTTCCCTGAACTTCTGACTCTGTGCTTTGCTTCTTTAACTAAAAACTGTGACTGAGGTTCTGTTGTCCTTGACATCTCTGCTGCGTTGTTATAACATATTGTAAAAATAGGGTTTGGGGNTTTTTTTCCCTTTCCTGTCTGTTCTTTTCTGAGACGTCCCTGTTCTTTCCTCCTGAAGAGTGCTGATCATTATCTATTTTAACCCTCTAAGCGTCACGCTCTATCCAGAGGTCTGATCTAATTGTTCCTCGTATTTAAACCTCTTCCACCATATTAAATGTGCTAAACAAAAATGTCTATCATTTGTGCTATAAATGATTTAACTATTATTATTATTATCATCATCATCATCATCAATATTAAAATATAGTTATTGCCATATCATATATTTTCCTAAACCTTCACTGTAGTTCTAACTTGAGGCCAGATTCAGATTTACACTCATGATATGCACTATTTTGGGCAAAACCATGTTAAATTTTAGGGGAGGCAAACTGAATTAATTGTATCAGTATTACAGGTGAGAGACGATGTTTCCAGCACAAGTCTAATAACAGTGTAACACTGGTCAGTATCTGTGTGTAACATGCAACAATAAAGTATTCTCCCTGCATGCACACACTAACATTCATTTTATCCCTCCCCCCCCCCAATTCAACATGGTTTTACCCATAAGAGTGTAAATGTCAGTGCAGGAGAGTGTAAAACTGAATCTGGCCCATATTATGTAATGCTTATAATGCTACCATATTATGGGATATATTACAGACAATATTTACATATTGCAATTATGTAAGAAGAAATATTGCGCCACTTCTAATTGTTCTGCATTTGTCTTTTACAGGAAACTGTATGTCCTGCTTTCGGTTCTGCTATGCCTATTAATATGTGGCCTTGTTGTGTTCTTTCTGTTTCCACGCGCTGTCCTTGTGGAGGATGGTGGAATCAGAATGGTAAAAGTGTGGTTTGATCATGACAATCGCATTGTGAACCTTGCGATGACGGTAAGTGCTAAGAGATTTGCTTCAGTTGTACTGGAAAAAAAATTATATATATATATATAGAGAGAGAGAGAGAGTTTTTATATAAATGCACCAACGTGTATAAATTATTCATACTGTCCTCATCATAGTCGCCAACGTTTCAATTTCTGCAAGGCAGTTTTCATCAATGTGTATCCGTGTGTAAAGGAGGATCACTAAGATTATGTTGTTTATGATTTTTCTGTACGCCCTGATGGAAACTGCCTTGTAGCAGTTGAAACATTGGTGATTATTATGATGACTGTGTATGAAGGTTTAATACACATTGGTGCACTGACCTTAAAGACTGGTGAGTGACTCCATGATTTTCTCTGTATTTACTATTGAGGAGAGCACCCCCAGCAGTATACTTATGCAATCTTGAGGAGTGACTGTCATCTTAGACTTATATAGCATAAAAATAGCATGCCTTTATCAACTTTGTCATTTTGTTAAACAAATTAAAACTCTGAGTTTTGATTTTTAAGTGTATGCACTGATGACGTGATGTTTCTAGAGACTAATGCTGTGTACACACTTGGCTATGTAAAACTGCTATCATGCAATCACAGTCGCCCATAGTCAGGGTGGGCATCTTGCCTTTAACAATGCTGTTAAAGTGTAAGGAACAGCACTGCATTTTCTGCTTGTCATTTTTGAGAAATTTCTAATATGCACAAAGGTCAGAATTTCACATATCAACTTGATGTCCCACTGAATTAGAAATAATATAAGGGCGTGGAGTAAAACTATACTTTACTGTCATTTTATATTAAACAGATTTGATAAAAATCTCATATTGTTAATACCTGTGCTTAAGTAACACAATGGGATATTGTGTAATATGTCAAGCTGTGAGCCCAGATGGCTATTAAGCACATTGGACTGGATCCAGCCTTATGAAAATGGGTTGTTTTTACGATCTCTAGGAAATAGTACAGAGTGCATGCTAGACACTGTCCACTCTACATTTCCATACAAACATACGATTTCCCATTTATAGGTTTGTACGAGCCAAGGGATTGGCCTCTCCGTGTCCATACCAAAAGCTGGAACCTAAGGCATATCACTTGGCTCCAGTTCTTGAGTGCTTTTGTGAGTTCAGTCTATTAGATATACTCCATAGTGTTAATAGGTTGTTGGTTACAAGGTTAGTCTACAAAATGTAAAGGAATTGTCTGATATGATTTTATTTTAACTTGTTTTTATAACAGAGCACATTACAGATGACCAACTCGAATTTCTATTCAATCTCTGTGGACAGCTTGATCAGTCAAGTACAGTATATGAACACAGTCATTGGGACACAGCAGCAGACTAATGTGTCTGTCATTCAGCCACTCAGCGAGAAACTGGTACATTGTGTTGCTTTATTGTTTTGCCAATGTCTTCTTTCAGCTTATTATAAAAAAATCATTTTGTGTTTTTTAAAGCAGGCTAACCAATTTGCTTTATTATGCGAAACCTAATGTTTTCATAATATGTATTTATAAACACTGGTGATACATATAATTAATTATAATATGACCTTGCCAGTATGTATATGCTTTATCCCAGTGTAGTCGTTACATTGTTAGTATATTTTACAGTGTATGTCTGTTTCACAAGACAAATCTCAGAATTTATCATTTTGTTTTGTGAATGTCAGGAGGTTGAAATCACTCCAGGTACCTCCATTGCATGCTGTCATGTCAATATCCTTTCTGAGACCTCAGCGGAGATGTTTATCATTTGCCAAGATCACACAAAGCACAGTCATGATAGAAGTATAACCATTCTAGCCGTGGGCAGCTGCTGCTCCAGCTATATAGTGTTGCAATAGATCTGCTAATGTCAGACTCCACATTACACACAGGAGGTCGGTTGCTGGACAGTCGCCTCTTTAATGAAAGTTGAGGCTTCTATAGATGGAGGTTATGGAGACAGCAGGGAGTACTAAATAGGTTTTCTGAACAGAACAAAGAGCATGTGGAAAAGCTGTCAGTGGAAGTCTTAGGGATTTTCTGTGCATAAACACTGTTGTGACAATAGATGAATTATTTGGACACTCATTACTTTACGTACAATAGAATACATATATCTTTAAATTCCCACAAGTATATCTATACTTATTGCCTCTCAGGCTGCATAGTTCTTAACTCACCACCCTGTCTAGTGACACATAGGACCTGCTGTAAGGGTTCCCCAGTATCTGTAGAGTTTATATATACCTGCATTAGGTCAGAAAGTAGATACGTTCAAAACTAACACAATTCCATGTTTTTCTGAAAGCTAAACCACACCATGTTATGTTCTGTGCCACCTTGGTCTATTTGTTACATGCCTAGATACCACACAAGTAATCATTGCACACATTTCCACATGTATTATAAGCTTACATTGTGCAATACCTGCAGTATATGCTAAAAAGAGCTGTGTGCATCACCACGTAGTGTCAGTAATGTCTGTGATGCACTGGGGCAGTGGTTCCCAAACTTTCTTAGTCAAGGCCACCCTTAGGGTCTCCATAATTTTTCAAGGCACCCCTAAGACAAAACAATTTCCCATTTTTTTTAGTTTGAGTCAGAACAGTGTAATAACTGTTATTATTATAACTATTAGGTAAAGACAGAAATACATCAGGTTCACATCAAATCTTGTGTCTCTCGTAAGCAACACATAAAATTGTAACACTAACATAGTGGCGCCACACCGGAAAAATCATTCTGCAGCACCCCAGGGAGCCTGGGCACACAGTTTGGGAACCAATGTACTGGGGTATAAACCATAAGGATTTCTACTGTATTAAACCATGAAAACCATTACCATGATCAGTTAGCATTCCACATTTGCATCACAGAGCTAAAATTTTTGTTCTGTGATGTTTTCCAAACATCCATTTATCTCTTTAACTATAAGTATATATACTATAATATTTATATTTACTTTTAGAAAAAATAAGATGTATAGCTTAAAATAACATTGTGTTGTGTGTTATTACTATATCTAAAATATTATATATTTGTGTATAAATGCCAATTTATGTTTCTAGGTGAATTTCACAGTTAAATTGGAGTTGGGTGGAACCTTATCTTATTTATAGTAAGTATACTATAAAAAAATCAAAATAACATCACTGGATTTAGTACTGTTGCTCTTTGTTATACGTAAGAGGTGAGCAGATTAAATAAAGAGTGTCCCTTTCATAAAAGAATGAAGGCGCCCATACGTTAAGCTACTTATGAAAGTGGATTGTGTAAGTACTTCTTTGCATGAACATTGCCATTATAATACAGAACACACTCCAATCCTGGATTCTGTTGGATACTTTTGTGATGGCGGAGCTAGACGACTTGCACAAGACGTACATCGGGAGGCATTTAAAGACTTAAGCCCTTACTGTAACTCCCAGCAGAACTATTTATGACACTGCTATAGTGTGGAAGTGTATAATTAAATTTTACACTGAATCCACTTAGCAAAAACATAATAGATTGTTTGCAAAAAGCCATAGCTTTGCAGGATTTATTAAGCGAGTCATGCAGTGTGCATATATACCTGTGTCATTCATCTTCCTGTGGATTGGACCTTGTGAAGATTGCATCCTGGGAGAATCCCAGCTGCTGCTATACTGCATACAGCTAGAGATTAGTGCTACTAACACTGGATGAGTACTGGCAGCATCCATAGGGCTATGTTGGCTCTTCTTAATCTATTAGCACTTTGCTAAATGGATTCAGTCTAAGATTCCAAAATAAAGTGCCTGCTAGCAGAAATGTTCACCGAGTCTCTGAAAGTACCCACATCACCTTCAAACTTCTCTGTTGTTTATTTCTTTGCATATTTAGCATTTTATATTGCTATAATATTTTACATTGACATTTTACATCTGTTCTGCTCATTGTATCCAAGACTTAAGCCTCATAATTACTCGTTTTTGAAGATAAATTTGTTATCCATTCTCATTAAAGCTTTATTGTATCTTGCTAGAGGGCAGAGTTTATTTATGTATAGATGGATACTCTGGATGTGATATAACTATTGTTTTCCCCATGAATGTGTACTTAGCTCAAGTTTCACTTGGGAGTATCTCCACCCCTGTGTGTTTTCTTTTATTTTCTCTCAATGTATACCATTCCAAATGACCTTAGTTGAATTATTTAGTTGTTGGGGAAATCCTTTACTTCTGCACATAGAACTCGCCTACTGCTTAGCTTTATGCTTAATCAGCAAATTAGAGTTGAGCTAGGAAACCTATTCTGTTTTCACAGTTTACACTTGCCTCCCCTGCAATTCAATGTTTGGTTTTGCCCAGGTCTACACTTGCACCTGTTTTGCTCTTACTCCCAAACTCTGTATTTGCCATAATGTGATGATTTGTATGTGTATTTATATTTTTAAAGCAAATTTCCATTTTTATTGTCGCTGTGCATATCTGTTAGTAAGATTGTTCTATTTTCTTTCAGTAATTTCTGCACATTTGAGTCTGTTAAAGTGCACAACATCGTGGTTTTTATGCGGTATGTAGAGCTTTATCTTTCTGCTTTTTGGTTTTGGTATTTTGTTGTAATACACTACCTTAGACATTTCACTGAATAAGTTTAAAAGAGGAGAGGGGGAATATGATTAATATTACTATCATAATTTACATCCTTCTTTACATCCATTTCCCCTGGCCATAATTGAAATCTATTCTAATATGCATTAAATATTTTTTTGACACGATTACATAAAGCATGTGTTTTTGTAATGGTTTCTATCACAAAACATGCTCTTTTAAGTTCGTATGAAATTGCATTTACAGCATGTGTCAAAATAGGGAGATACAGTCAACTTGTCTGGCTGTAGTATTTAAAGCATATGCACTAAGTGACTTTACTTTAATCTCTAAATTTTCCTCATGCAGGACATCCGTGAAGTTTTCCTACATTGGGCACACATCGCAGAGTTCACTGGAAACCTATCAATATATTGATTGTGGAGCAAACTCGACCATACTCATTGACCATCATGCTCTATAAAGCGAAGCAAAGTATTAACAGCACTGACACCTTTTACTTTTCACTGTGATTTCTCCATAGAGTGCATTTAATTAAAACCACGGCAGGAGCTTGTAGCACGTGTTTACATTAAACATACTGGAATCTACACCCATTCTATTAACTTCAGGTTTGCCTAATCACAATAACTTGATCTAATTATTTTAAAAGAATTTGTAGCCGTCTTGTAGTTTTTTTTAATTGGTTTCGATTTTTCCTGGCCATTACCTTCCATATTAAAGTTGTGTTTATATTTGGTGTTTTTGGTAATTAGTAAAACATATAAATGGCAATTAACTTGTGCACCAGATAAATATGTAATTAAACATGACGTGTATGGTTACTTGGAAATTGGGGCTGTATACAATTCAATTTGAATGGTTTGAATTAGTTGTGGTAAATATAATTACAATCAGTGGTCGAAGTGATGGTATGGNCATTTAAATGTGGTGGTATGGAAGCAGAGAATATAATAGAAGTCAATGGAGATTTCTATTTTTTTATTTAACTACATCAGTGGGAGAAGTGCCGGTATGGTATACCCCCACGTACATCCCCATTTCCAGCCCTGATTACAATAAGAATTATAATAACTGAGCACTTTTAAGGTATAACTGTAAAAAATGAAATATATTCATTTGCTTACTTTTGCACATAAGGTTTGTGCATGGGCAATGACAGATACAAGAAGTATNAATTTGAACCTACAGTATTTGCAACCTAATGACTGAAACTGAATATTATATTTGTTCAGTGTTAATATAAAGTATGCATAAAAAAGTCATGTAACCGTTAGCAGGCATGTTTTGCAGATTACCTATTTTTTTTTTTTTATAACAATAATCTAATCCTTTTTAGACCACACATCAGCGCTACAAGAATGGNGCCTGGCTTGTTTTACAATACATACAAAAATAACAATTTAGAAGAACTAAGCCTTTGTAGATGGGAGCATTAAAGAAAGAAGGGAACATGTTAGCAGTTTTTAAATAGTAGGGGTTTTATACCAGGTACAGGAGAGAAAGGCAGTGGTGTCTGAACTTTTTACTTTGAGGGGGCTAGACTCCACCCCCCCCCCTCCTCGAGGCGCCCCACTCCCCACTTCCCTCTTCCCCTTCTAGTAGCTGCAGTGACAGTGTCCCCTCTGATGCCTATGGAGAAAGGTCTATTAGAACAGAAGGGAATGCATATAAACTGGTAGTAGGTTTAGAGGAAATATGTGGAGAAATGGCTTTACTGAAAGGGTAGTTGAGTAGTAGATTCACTTCCTATTTGATTTGGTAGATGCTAGAACTGTAGAACAATTTAAATATGCNTGGGATACATCATAGATCTCCTAAATCTTAAACTAAGTTGATGGTCTATATGGTTTACATAAAATAAATTGACAGACTGGACTGGACTGTCTTACCTGCTGTCAAATTCTATGTTGCTATAAGAACTGTAATATTTTATTTGTTTTTAAACTGTTCTTTTATTTTCCAATTAAAAACCACTTATACGGACCATCCTTGCAATTGAGTTTGAATAAGGTCTTGGGTCAGTGTAGATAAGTAGTATAGGTAACTGGGCAGACTGGATGGGCCACATGACTTTTATCTGCCTCCACTATGGTTCTATATAGGATTATTTGCAAAACTGTTGCACCTTTTTTGTTTTCTCTAGTGGCACCATATTATATTTAATATATTTGAGGCTACATGAAAATATGATGTCTGATCGCAAGCTCCAAACTGCTCCACAGCAATGGTCTGTTCTCTTCTAGCTGCATTACAGAAATTTGTTAGGACTGTATGCTGTGGATGACATAAAAGGGGAGAATGCATAAATGTGTACTGAAAACAGATAAGGCCACAGAGTTGACCGAAAATGTATTTATTTTAGTTTTTTTTATATTTAAATAAAAAAATCTTTTGATGTATATGATACATTGAAAGATTAGATTACATGTGATAGAAGGATCACATATTTCTCACTTTTTTTTCTATTCCAGGTTTAACCCTTAGAATAACGATGCAATACTAAGTCATGAGTTTGCTTTCTGTTTAGCATTTAACACAACTGTGTGTTTGGTACAAAATAATTTGGTCAGAGTTGCATAACAATGTCATAATAAAGCTGTTTTATAAATATATATCTATAGATATATATTAGTTATTTTGTATAAGTTTTGTTTTTGATAAATTAATAAAATAGTTTTGTGTTTTAACTTTGTAGTTGTCTTGTCTTTTGTGCAAACATTCCTTATTGCATCCACCATTCATTTAGTTATATTCTCGATTTGATGAAGAAGATTATATTATTACAAATTCTATTGTACCAGATCCATATTTAAGTAACTGGTGAGGTTGGAGCTTGGTTCTGTGTTGTGTGTTTTGATGTCATTGTGAATGGGAGTTGAGAGTGAGTGGGCCCACATGGTGAAGGTTGCTAAGCAATCCCCTGCTCTGCTTTGTGGACGGCACCTGGGCATGAGATGTAGTCCCAGCTTATTCTAGAAAATAGTGAACAGTCCGGGTCTACTTCATGAAAGAACCAGAACCATTGGTTCAGGTAGAGTGGAATAAATAGAAGTTCCGGTCAGAAAGTAGTCCTACATTAAGTTTGTGTGTGAAAAAAATGTATTGTCTTGTGAGGAAAACCTGCTCCTTGTGAAGCATTTAGTAAGAAAAGTCAGCCTGTGGTGAGGATTTATGTCCACATTAGATGGAGCTCAATATATGAGGCTTGCTGCGTTTGTGGAGAAGTAAAGTAACCGCTTACTTGCATTACTGTTGTATTTAATCCAAGGCAATAAAACTGATCACTTACAAGACCAGTTTTATTGCTTTGGTTTAAATACATCAGAAATACAAGTCAGCTGTTGCTGTAAACAAAGATCACAGGCTAATTTAATCAGAGACCCCTTTGATTGGTAAGTCAGAAATGAATAGCCAATCACAGCGATTGTCAGGGTAGGGGCCCACTGTGATTGGCCTCTGGCAGTCATCCCTACTGTGTCACCCTGTGCCATTGCAGATTAACAGTTAATAGTGTGGACGTAAATGTATGTCCCAGGATTGGCAGGCCTGTAATACACAATTGGATAATCGACATAAATCAACACCTAATGCAGTAAGAGCAATGGTATGTGGGTGTATGTATGTATGTATATATAATATATATATATATATATATATATATATAAAGCTGTTTGCAGATGAAAGGCACTCTGAGGACTTCTATCAATAAAACTTTTTCACCCTCCCGGGTCTTTATTTAATTCACAAACATTAAAAGAAGTTATGCCATGTTTGTCCGACGTTTCAATCACCCTCTGGTGATTTTCTTCAGGGCAGCAATAACATTTAACACAAGTTAAAAAACATCCTATATAATATTAGTGACAAAATTAACCTTTATTAATTTCTAAAAAAAGCCAGATGACAGTCAATATAAACCAATCATTCAAAGCCTGGTTCAAACATTTACCTTTACAGCCAACCAATTAAGGTATATCCATTCAATTGGGAGGGTGGGAAATCCTAAGCCCGCCCAGCCCTATATCTGAACTGGACTAAATACCTAAACAAACAAATGTAGGGTAACCACCTTAAAAGAACGACCCTGAGCAAATCTGTGTGGAGATTCAATACAAATGAGATTTGAGGTTAAGGGAGGAGATTGTTCCCGACAGGGTTTACATTTTAAGGCGGTTACCCCCCAGATGTCTAACTTGTCTGTTATTTGATTGTCTTTTGTCCATCATTTCATACCTCATATTTTCCCTGTTACCTATTGCATTTGTGAGTTGGTGAAATGGAAGGTCGGGGTTAGGCTTCAGGGAAGGAAGGGTTAAAGTTTGGCAGCGGGGAGGGTAAGGTTAGGCAGCAAGTAATAAAGTGTTAGGGTAGTGGAAGGGGGGGGTTANGGGAAGAATGTGACATACTTACCTGTCGGTTCTCCAAAAGTTGTTGGCATACACAGACAAAATGATGCTGTCAAATTTTCGGACCAACTTCAATGATTTGTTGACATCCCAATTTCTACTGTACAATTTTCACAAAATGACAGAGGAAACATGTATAGTGGTATGACAGACCATGCATAGTAAAAAAAGATACCATAGACCTAAACTAGCAATGCAGTTATCACATAAATTTAAAAGCACTTTGCACCACTCCCACATTACACGCAATTTACACACTCAGCTCGCGTAGTGTAGTGATGGATCTAAATTTTTGAACCCAGCCCTTTGTGTTTAGGTCTAAAAATACATCCTCATCAAAAATGTGACTTAATGTATTGCATGTGACTACATTAAGTCTGAAAAAAAATATTTGGTTAGTACACATTTATAGATGTTTAAATTAACAGTATACGCTAACTGAGGTCTTCTGATGACATTTCANAAAATCTTGTGGAGTATAATTTAGCCAAAACATTGAAATATATTATAGATTTATAATACTTTTGTAAAAATGGATTAGCAGCTGAGCAGCATCCTTTATGTTTTCATTTCAATGTCTTTAGTTCAGCCATTGAGGTTGAGCAATTATTTATTACTTAAACTGCTTCATGATTGTTGGCTACAAAGATGTGACTAAGGAGGTAAAATAGAATTGTTCAAATTGGACAACAATGTGATTCCAGAATAAATGTACAAATACAAAAATCATTCAAGTTTGTAGGTAGATGAACTGTAAAGAGAACTAATTTTTATTACAATGCAGTTCAATTTTCAGGTNATTTGGATTGCAATATCTATGGCTATCTATTTGGGTTCAGAAAAACCATCAACGTGGACTGGTTGTCTGTCTGAATTGGAAGTAGCCATTTTGTGGTCATAACCATAGTTCATCAGATTTAATTTTTCATGTCACATGGGCAATAATAAAATATGTTATTATAGAAAACACGTTTTCCACAACCAAACCACAGTTTCTTCTCCTCAAATACATTATTTTGCAATCCATTCTAAAATTGTTGGTTACCTTAAATATTTGTTGGTGCCACCAAATTACCAAATAGGATTGAAGTAATTATTGTCATCCTGTCATTTCTATTTTATGATCACAATTTCTTAAACTTAAGCAATGACTACTTNCAAATGTCAAAACATAAAGAGATGAACTGGCACAATGAATTAAAATTCTAAAAAATAAAGTAAAAAGCCTTGTAATTAATTTTTATAATTAAAATTTTTATTTGTGTTGTTTCGTTCTGTCATGAAATATCCCAGATAAGATTAACATCATTCAACAAAGATTACATCATAGGATGGACTTTAATACAAATAAAAAATCAAACAAAACGTGTTTTATTTTTTTTATAGAAAAAGCTTTCTATCTTTATTGCGGAAGAATAGGAATGGGAAAATGAGAAAAAAAGATACAGTAAGACAATTATTTCACAAGAAANATTAGTGTTGGTGTTGGACATGTTCACTAGCCTACCATGCTGAAAATCAGTATTGCAAAATAAAAAAAAATATCTATTTTACATATACAAAATAGTACATATACTTATTTCTTTTTTAATCCGTTCGGGTTTTGCTTCCCTCCCCCCAACCCTCTGGCCAACATTATTTACCTGTTCTTCCCTTAAAAATGGTTAAAGTTTAAGTTAGATATACTTATATTTTTAGGGAAGAAGTACAGGGGGGTCAAAATTCACACACATGTTGGGAAAGTTGCAAAGAAATAATTTTGATTGGCTTTGACCTGAACAGTATAAATCATCCTCTTGCTTATTTTGGTGTTATTGACATAGCTGCTAAACTTTGGCACTGTCCACATTCCACCAAAACCAACTACACTTAAAGTCTCCATTATCTACTTCATTGATTACCCATGATCATTGATCTTTGATCCATCTCTTAGTCTTCTACTAAGTGGAGAATACAGATGCTTAAGGCATGCACCCTTATAATTAGCATAAAGACCCATGATCTCTCCATTCTGTATGTTATACTGTGTGTTTAGCTCAGCTTCAAGATTAAACTTGTGTCTTTCTCATTTTTTTAGATAGTGTGAGGTAGCTTAAACCTGGGAAGTTGTAGATTTTGCCCTAAACTTCCTTCATCTCATATTGGAAATAAAATAAAGGGCAGGTGAACTTTAAATCCTGGAACTTTTCAATCTTTGCTATCTACAGTATAATAAAAAAAAAGTAAAAAGAACAAAGCTCAGATCAACTTGTACTTTCCAAAAAAACTTATTTTTATATCAGTTGATGTTACAAAATACAAACTTTTTTACAACAATAGCACCATTTCATTCAATGACACACAATCTGGTAGTCTGCTGGTATACACTGTGAGGGGGGAGGGTTGCTTAAACTGCACTTCGTACATCTGTTAGGGGGGCTTTCAATCATGCCAGTTAGTGTCACACCTTCACCTGACCCATAGGTCTTACAGGAAGACAATAAATAAATAATACCATGATTTTATTCCGCAGTCTGCCCATTTCTGGTCTTGCAATAGAAAATTAAAATGTCCAAAATGTAAGCACGTGGATGAATGGAAATTTTGGGGTCGGTTCAGCCATTCAGTGCAGAAGTCCTAAAAGTGATTGGAAAGTACTCAGGTCCTTAGGGTTTTATTTATTTTTATTGACTTTTTTGGTTTTTACAAGAAGCAAACTGGGCCAATGTCAACGCCAAATTCCTGATCAGCTCCACCAATATCCATAGGTGCAATGTCTACGATGGGCAGGCGGGAAGTCTTCTGTGTCCTGTATTCAATAACTGTCTTGCTCCATTTACCAGTGTGTTTCTAGAAAAAGGGTAAAAAGAAAGTTAACAAAGAATTAAAATATGTACATTGAATCAAATATTTTTATACTTTACACTTATACACATATATTTTACATTTTAACCAATAAATAGGTCTCCTATTTTTACTGTTAAGCTGTTCTTTACAATGAAANTATCCTATTACAGTCTATCAATGAATTAATTTCATGACAACAGAGAAAGCCACAAAACCATAGTTTTGCTGTGGCTACATTTGATAAATGTATATGCTTAAGTTTCGAAATGTAGATAGTCTTTTCTGGTATACTTTTATATTTACCTTGCAGCCATCTTCCAAGGCATTGTATGTGAATCGGCTATTGCCTTCAGCTCTGATCTCAACATCATTGGAGCCCTGGAGAAGGAGAGCCTTTTTCAGGTTGCCTGAAGCTTCATCCATGAAAGCAATGCTGTTCTTGCAGTGGTAGGTGATGTTCTGTGATGCATCCATGGACAGCAAGCGAAGGAAGGTCATCTGAATGCTGGCAGTGTTGGGTGCTGAGCTATCATCTCCATAACTGAACTGCAATGATAAATGAAATATATTAGAAGTTAGTGACAAATNAAATTAGGAGAACAATCAAAGTAATGTTTATAAATATTCAAATAAATATATGCAAGTTTTATAAACAAATATATATGTATATAAGAAAAGTACTTACTTGGAAGCCACCATTGATTGTCTCTCCAAACCAGATGTGTTTCTTGTCCTTGGTTTTGCTTGTCCACCAGTTCTTCTTTGGAATCTTGCTTGGAGTGGGAGATACACAAGTTTCTCCAGTTTCCATGTTGCAGAAGACTTTGATGGCATCCACAGTGCAACCCTGGTTGGGATCAATCCAGTATTCACCTGAAACAAAAATGGTCATGATATATTTAGATAATATTGTTTATGACCTTATAGAAAAACCACAGTACAGTTAAATACTTATTTATCCTTATTTACAGATTGCAAAGAAACACTTGTAGATTAAGAAAAAGTATATGATATTTTTTGACAGTATTCTACTGATGATGTTTTTTGTACATACCGCTCTTCCATTCAGGGTGACACAGTTTCAAGTCGCGGCAAGTACGGGCTGGGTTTTTCTTGCTGCCATCTGGGCTACGGATGCTCTCAATCTGGTTGTTCAGAGATTTCAGAGTGGCATCAACCTCAACATCATGCTGGCGGAGATTGCTGGAAGCCTGGTCAGCACGCATATAACGCATAGGATCTGGTCCTTTTTCGGGTTGAGATAGGCCAGCAAATGCAGACATGTCAATGCCAGGGCCAGGAGGACCAGGGGGACCAGGTGGACCAGGTTGACCAGGAGGACCCTATAATAGAAAGCACAAAACAATGAGAGAAGTGATAGTACTTAATAATTAAGTTATATAAAATGTGTTTACTGTCTACTGCTGTATAAAATTAGAATCAATCTTAAAGAGATNCAAGTAAAATTGTGTTTATACTTACAGCTGGACCAGTTTCACCACTACGACCACGTGGACCAGGTGGACCAATTGGACCAGGGAGACCATTGGAACCATCTTTGCCAGAAGGACCAACAGGCCCAGGAGGACCCTAAGTAAGGCAAGCAAAACATAAGTTGACCAAAAATGTCCAATTTGAAAAAAATATGACCAAAAATTTCAAGTTAATATTTAGATATCTTTTAGAACTTACTCTTGGACCAGAAGGACCAGCAGGACCAGTAGCACCTTGATCACCAGCAGTACCCTAAAACAAAAAAATGGAAAAGATTACTTTAAATATCCAGGTGCATGTACCTGTGCATAAACCATCTAAAGGGTTTCTTAATTTTCTGTTTTGTATGTATCAAATATGTCTAAATAATGATCCATTACAAAGATATTATTCATATGTCTTTATTTATTAGTTTCTATATATGTATGTTATTTGTGAATCCTATACAGTCTTTTCCCTAGAGACTCTTGTTAATTGTATCTAGGACAATACATTGTGACAACAAAAGTAATGAGCAAAAGGTCCTGAGTTTTGGTTTTTATTAGAGAGTGTAAGCTAGCCTCAGTAAGCTTTTCAGTTGAGGCAATTTGCTTTTGAAATGTTCTTAACTCAATGTGCTTTGAGAAAGGGGTACNCCAAATAAATCAATGTGAAAAAGGAGACCTAAACTTAAGATGTCCCATNTTGACCTCTTATGGTTCCAATCCATATTCTGACTTTGTATACAGCATGCAAAATGTGTCATATGTGCCCTGGAGCTGGGACTGATTATACTGATGTTTTGTGTATTATTTTTATTCATTTTTTAATAAAAAATATTTATTGTACTTACTGGAGGTCCGGGCAGACCCTGAAGACCAGTGAAACCTCTGTGACCTTTCTGTCCTCTCTCTCCTGCTTCACCTGCTTCACCCTTATCACCACGGGGACCTTGAGGACCCTAAAATACAGGAAAGTGTTACAAAAAAGAATTTTATGCATATAGCAGTATAAAGGGGGATAAAAGTATATAACATTATTTTTATGCATATAGCAGTATAAAGGGGATAAAAGTATATAACATTTAAATCTTCCATAATTTCAACAGAGATAAATAGAACTGGGATGAACTAATAATTGTATCTATGCTTGCACTTGTCAGTAACCAACAAGATCATCGTGACTAAATATTGAGCCTTTATCTGTCTGAGTAGTATATACTGAGTATTATTAATTAAACACAAGAATCCAAAGCTATAAAGCCATTTATGTATGTAAAATGGAAACACAAGTTTATGTGTTTTATATAAGAATATTTGTTGTTACTATAGTAGATCATTAAATAATAGTAAAAAGATCATTAAATAAGAAAAAATTAGACTTACTGCTAGACCACGAGCACCAGCTGGACCAGCTGGACCCAAAGGACCTTGTGGACCCTAGAAATGAAAATATTAATTGAGTTCAAGAATATAAATATATATATATATATGTGGCTTGTGGGAACCATATAACAATATCTGCAGTGGTATTAATAACACACAATATGGAAGTGTTGGACTGTTAGTAGTGTGTTAAGCAATAACTGGAGATAATCTCCCATACACTATTGATGAGGTTAGGGGACACATTTGCTATTTACTATCACACAAGTCTATGAGAACATCATAAACCACCTGACATGTGTTTCTATTGTGTGCAGATACAATCTGTATACTACAGATTTAACAAGATTTAGCGCAAAATCCATAATTTTTAATTACCCAGATAGTATATCATTATATATTATATATACTTACAGATTCACCCCTATCTCCTTGTTTTCCAGTTGGGCCTACAGGGCCAGGAGCACCGGGAGCACCAGGGGCACCAGGAGCACCAAGAGGTCCAGTCTCACCACGGTCACCCTATAAGATAAGAGTATTTTGACTGATTATCTGTACTGAAAGAATGATTGGTAAGGCCTAATTTGTTGTAAAAAATGTATTATCATCAATATATAGTATATATAGTATAGTGGTTATGAATTTCTATATATCAGAACATACTGTATCTTGAAAGCTTACTAAGTTGCAGTCTGGGACCTTCCCAAAACTGTCCATATGATTACTTCACTAATTAGTGAGTATGACAAGCCTACCTTCATACCAACTGCACCATCACGACCAGGAGGACCATCAGATCCAGGGTTTCCCTAAAGGAAAGAAAATATTTTAGGCTTTAGTATGCTAACAATATATGTAAATACCTGACATCTTCTTCCTATTCTTCTTACTGGCAATTAAAGTTAACTACATGTCAATGTATTTGTAATACTAGCCCATGTATGCATTTAATTATGCTAATTGCGATACTATGATTAAACATTTTCAACAATGCCTTCATCAACTTCTATGAATAACCTCATCAGATAATACAGTACAAATGTTATGTGTTTTTATTGTAATTGAATAGCTTAAAAAAATTACCAATTTAATATTGTATTTTTTGGGTCAATATTAAGCTAGGCTCATTTAGAAGTATAAGATAATAAGATACTTCTACCATTATCTGCTCAATGTTTGTTCAAATATGCTAAACCATTCACCTCTTATTTACATCCTGTATGTGATTGAGTATAACCTCACATTATTGAACAGGATATATGACATTGTAGTATTGTATTTTTCAATCACAAAATGTTATTAGGCTTAATGGTTGGCTTTCTGATTTCAAGAGATCTTACTTCACGTCCAGGCTCTCCAGCAGGTCCAGTCAAACCAGGTGGGCCAACAGGGCCAGGGGGTCCACGATCTCCAGCGCCTCCGGGGCTTCCTTGTTTTCCAGGCTCACCCTAAAGAAACATATATGAATAATTATATTCTTGTACATTGAAGAATGTCTTTCATGAATGGATACTACTTAAATGTTTAATATGAAAGTTAATGTTAATAAAATTAAAACTTAATACTTAAGTCTTCTGATGAATATATAACAAATTATTACATAAGCTTTTCATTAAAGATGCCATATTAATACATTCAAGGGATATATACATTTTAATTATGAAAATTAAGTTGCTTTTGTGAAATCACAACAGCAATATTTCCTTAAACTATATTATGTGTTTCCTTTTAAATGTATTGCATAGTTTTAATTTAATCTATTTTAAAAAGCATACCAATTGTCACCAACAAGGAATGTATGTTCAGCTATAAATATTACATTTTGTAATAATGTACCTTCACTCATGGCAACTATAAGTTCATTAGTTAAACATTTCTTATATGTTGTTGGGCCAAACAAATATAAAAAGAATCCAAAAGGGTTTTTTTTATCATGCCACAGGTAGCTCTGCACTACATATTGTGTGGTTACTATTTGTTCATTATTAATTGCATATGTTTTTCTATAACTAAGAGGCACAACCACAGAAGAGGATGCTGTATAACATGCAGTGAAAAATGTTCAATGAAATACATGTTACAACTTCCTATTCACAACAGATGACCATTTTCTAATCTAATCTGAATGTAGACACATAGAAGAACTGGGTTATTCTTTTTGTATGGAATTGATTTTATACTACCCTACCCTACTAAGGGTAGTATGCATTGGTATTCCATACCACTACTTAATTCATTTAAAAACAATACATTTCCATTTACTTGTATGACTGCATTATAACTGCTATTCTAACTGTCTATATGACCACTTTGGCCATTGTGCTGAATAATATGTTTACTCAATTGACATGCTCTTTTTGTATAATACTACTTCCATTACCCTTCATATAAATGAATACTTACAGATGGTCCAGGAAGACCAGGGAATCCTCTCTCACCACGCTGACCAGGAAGACCAACAATACCACGCTGTCCAGCCAAACCTTGAGGACCAGGGGGACCATCAGGACCCTAAAAATAAGATGGCCAATATTTAAATATAATACTCTTTAATGGAGATATGGGATTGCAAAAGTCTCAGCACTATGTTTGGAATAACTCAAAATATATTTCCAAAGTGTTAATACTTACAGAAACACCATCTTCACCAGGTTCACCCTTCTCACCAGGAGGACCAGCAGGACCTTGAAGACCTGGGTCTCCAGCACGTCCAGCAGGGCCAGCGTCACCACGAACACCTTTGGGTCCATCTTTACCAGCAGATCCAGGGGGCCCGGGAGGTCCAGGGTTTCCCTATAAAATACACATGGCTCTAATTGGTAATCACAATTAAATAGCAATGTATAATATAATATAATAATATATATTGAAGATGAAATCCTTTAGGATGTTCACTAAACATTGCATTTGTCTTTAAAACCCCATCTGCTGTAAACATTTAAGTTATTAGTAATTGTGACCGAAAATGGTATCAAAGAGAAAAAAAATGTTTCCTCACCAAATATGATACAGTAGCCTAACACAAACAATATTTGGACAGGAGTTAAAAGCAAATCTCTAGCTTATTCTCAAAGTACATTTCTTGCAGAAAGTTGTGGATGAGTTATATGTATTATTGCATATTTTTTCTCTATATTTCAAAGTAAGATATACAACCTAAAAGCATTGGGAGTAATGTGAATTTATGATAAACATTTAGATTTATTGAAGGAAATCACTTTCTAGTTTCTTTGTTTGTAGCCATGATTGCAACTGGATTTATTTTACTTAAACATAATTTATGCAAAAAAAAAAAATAAAAGGACAACTTACATTGGCACCAGGGGGACCAACTCTGCCTGCAGCACCAGGGAATCCAGTAGCACCCTATATGTAGAAAAACATATGATTAATGGCAGGTTAGGTTTTCAATTAAATAAGTAACTTCTACAATTTGGTAGGATTGTTATGTTTTTGCTATTGTATTACAATGCATTATCTCAATGAAAAAATTCAGAGCAGAAGCTTCATTCAATTTAGATTTTTTTTATATATATATTTTTATATTATACAGAGCTTTTTAAAACATACATACATGTTATATATTGACTGGCCAAAATATAAAAAGGTGTCAAACCCAATATAATCAGAATCAGAGGTACATAATCTATATGTTAGAAGTAATGTATATGTATATTTATGGTATATGTAATTTTTGTGGAGATAAATATTGTCATGCAAATTGTTCTGATTGGCCAATAGAGATGCTACAGAATAGTTGCATTTTCTTACTTATGCCAATATTCTTTTAAGTTGAATGTCGATGACAAGTATAATCGTGCCATAATAATGTGTGAAGTAAAATGATACTTACAGCTGGGCCTTGGGCACCACGGGCTCCTTTAGGACCAGTAACACCAGTTGGGCCCTGAAATGACAATGACATTAAGCATGTTAGAAGGTATATATATATATTACAAATTAATTATGCAGAATTATATCTTTAGATGCCTATTAGATGTAGTCTGTTTCAGATGTAATGAACAAACCTGTGGGCCAGGAGCACCAGATGAACCTTGAGGACCAGGAGCACCAGCATCACCCTTCTGACCAGATTCACCAGGCTCACCCTTAATACCAGGCTGACCATCAGCACCCTGTAGCACAAAGAAAAGGACCCCTTAATATATACTTGGAATCTTAGTATATACTTGGAAAACAAACTGCTTTGTATAGAAAATAAAAGTCATTAAACATAACATAGTTAAAATGTATTGCTGATACGCAAAATTCATATTCCAACATTATAACATTATTATTAACTTCTTTTTATACATAGGCATTTAACTGCATTTCCTACTACAGTTTTGCATTACTTAGATAAGTAAAGCAATGTCCTTTACCCAGTCATTTCTGATATTGTGCATCAAAAGGATTCTTAACCAGTGGTACTAAAACCACTGATGGTAGTCCTTTGTCTAGTGGTACTTAGTTGAGCAAGGTTGTAAGAAGGAAATAACTTATACTTCTGCCAGGTATTGTGCCAGATGGCAGAGAATAAATTTAATAATATATCTTACAAAAAGAAATTAAATGAATAATGGAATTTTGGGACTTTTTACTCACAGGTGGACCAGCAAAACCAGCGGGACCAGGTGGGCCAGTCTCACCACGATCACCCTATAAAAGAAACAAAATTAAGATCAGCCTTTTAGTTCATATGTTCTGCGGACAAATTACTGTTAAGGTTTTAGATAAATACAATCTGATTATGATAATTAGGAATTACTGTTTAAATGTTAAAATACTATAGTTATAATAATCTCTATTTATAAAATATAATAGCTCTATATCGTTTCCAATAATTTACCAGTACATGTCCAAAAACTATTATTTTGAATGTTATTATTTAATACATAATAAAAAGTAAAACAAAAATAATTGTATAATAAACTTACAGGAGCACCACGGGCACCAGCAACACCAGCCTGTCCAGGAGGACCAGATTCTCCCTAAAAGATGAAAGGGAAGAAATTGTTTATCATCAAATTTTTGAGTGTGTATCATATACTATTAATATGCAAATGTGTACTAATACTCTCAATGAATTGAGGTATTTGTTACTTATAATATATATATATATATATATATATATTGTACATGTACAGTGTGTTAACATACTGTCCTTGTGAAATACAATTCTAATATGTCTTTTATTATTTTATTTGGTTTTATTCAGTGGTCATGTTCATGGTATTAACTCCTTAGATTAATATTTAATATTAACACACTTTTATGTCTTTATCAAATACATTCATACTATGCATATAGTTTGGTCTCATAGCAGAAAAGCAGTCACTTACTTTCTCGCCATTGGGACCACTTGGGCCAGGTGGGCCAATAGGACCAGTCAAACCCTACAAAAGAAAACAATAATAAATGAAAACATATTTACATTTAGAAGAATTATAAAATAATATCTAGCCATTCTATATGTACTCTGCAACTATATCACTTAACATGTTCTGATCACAAAGCATAATCCCAATACTATTCCATTAGATTCTACATCTGTCCTGTTACCAAGGGTAACTATTTAAAAGTAAGTGTCTAGCTGCAATCTATATAGTGAGCAACTGGTTAATATCAAGCAGGTATTTTAAATGGGAAAATGTGAATTTCTTTCATTCTAAGAATGCTTTTTCAAATGTATTATTTTAGTTAGTATATGACACCTTATTATGAAGAGTCAATTATTGTGTTCAGTTTTACCATTTGTTGTTTCCTTAAAATCTACATTCATATAATATATTACTATGTAAGTAAGGGTTTCTATGAAATAACACACTGTTCATTTCTAACTATTCTCTTAGACACAGGGACTTTAATATGGCATTTGAGGATATAACAGGAATTTACTAATAGTTTTAATTTTGGTTTAAATTTTTAGTTAATCAAAACTTACTCTTGCACCATCTTTTCCAGGAGCACCTTCAGGTCCTTTCTCACCAGAGTCACCCTATTTAAAAAAAAATGAGGAAAAAGATAAGTAGAGTCAATTATTTTGTCCTTTCTAAATAACTTAACTGAGTCATAAACTTTTGGTCAAGTGTATAAAAGAGAATATCAATATCTGCTGGAGGGACATCTGCTGGATGACCAACATGGGAACAACAACATTACAAAATGTTGGGACCAGGACAACATTACCAAACAACTTGTTACCTGTTTGTTATTAATGTTTGTTGTAAGCAGGTAATGTTTACTTACTCTGTCACCTTTAGGTCCAGGGATACCAGCAGTTCCTCTCTCACCGGGCATTCCTTGAAGACCAGGAGGACCTTGGGCACCATTGGGGCCAGATGGACCAGAAGCACCCTACAAGAATATTAATGATACATTATGAATCAGAATGATTGCATTGCAGATATAAGCTATAGTCTATAAGCATTGTATATATAATAAAATACAGAAAACATTTACTTACCTTTGGACCATCAGTACCAGGAGTACCAGGAAGACCACGAGGACCTTGAAGACCTTGAGGACCAGATGAGCCACGTTCACCAGGGAAACCACGTTCACCCTAAAATGCAGTGATAGCCTTGATCATTTAGTTGTTAAGACAATATAAAAGTAGTACAAAAGGTCTGAAATCAGCTCATTTTATTAGACATCAAGAGACTGCATTTGACCAATGAATAAAGAGAATATCTGTATATTTCTATTTCAAATTAGACAAAACATAACTTAAAATAAAATAATCATAAAGAAAAGAGTGGTTCATATATAAAAGAACCAATAACTATTATAACTTACTCTTGGGCCAACAAGACCGGGAGCACCAGCTTCTCCAGGAACACCCTAGAAAGAAGAGAAATAATTGCAATGTAATTTGTCTTCTGTACAACCAAATCAACAAATACAGGTAAATACTACAAATACAAATACACTGATGTTGGACATTTGGTACAGCAAGACTGTCCAAGGTGATAACATCTTAAAACCATCCTCTTTAGAAGATATTAATAAAGGGTGGCTTAGTCTTTAAATATCCATGTGTTAACAAATGGACAGTATGGGTCCATTCACAAAACCAAATGTAAACTGTGTTTTGTTAAACTCCAAAACTCTAATTAAAGATGAAGGTGTGAGGCTAATGTAACAGCAGCTACAAATCCATATGCAAGTATGACTGGTTCCATTCAAACACCTTACAGCCAAGCCCAATGCAGATACATTGCCTGATATATTCCCTTTGTAAGTGTAAGGTAATATTATCTATAGTGTAAGTGGTGATTATGCTTTCTTAGCATTGCTTTCAGAAGCTTACATACTAATGCAATGTATTTGTTCTGCGCATGTGTTCTAGTCTGTATAAGGTCCTGTGTTGCTTGGACTATATCATGGATGAAAATAGTTACTACTTTCTAGTGCCATCACTTGCATGTTTTACCAATTTTACTCTTTCATGTTGATATTCTATAAAGATTCAAAGTATATGATAGTACATTAGGCTACTGGAGATAAAGATATGAATTTCTGATACAAATATTTTTTTACCTGGTCGCCTGGTTTGCCACCCTCACCGGGAGGACCTGGTGGGCCGGGAAGACCCTGTTTAATAAAAAAGATAATTGTTACGCATTGCTAATGTCAGTTCTATACCTCTATAGACATTGAATGCATATTTGTTTACCCTTTTCCTTTGGCACTGTTTAAATGACATACCTGGAAGCCAGATGGACCAGGAGGACCTTGTTCACCTCTCTCACCAGCGGGACCCTAAAAGACATTATAAGTGTCATTCATATGCTATCAGGCTGAAGGTAACAGAAAGTTTAAACAAACAACAAAACAGTCATTATCAATCATTAATCATTATTTATGTCAATTACTTGTCTACTTTTAAGTTTTCTAAGATCCTTATATCTTGTCATTAGGACTTGAAGTCATTCAGTATCAATGGGAGTAGACTAATTGTAATCAAAGGGAATAACTTAAAATCAAGTTATCAGGACTTGAAGTCATTCAGTATCAATGGGAGTAGACTAGTTGTAATCAAAGGGAATAACTTAAAATCAAGTTATTGTGTTTAGATTTATTTATACATCTGGCTATGATATCCTATATTTTATTTTATCTTGTTTAGATTTATATTAATTCCATAATATAGACACTCTTTTATGAATTAATTACAAATTCAGTATGTTGATCACTCAAGTGTTTTTCTATTTGAATGTTCATAGTCATAACGTATTAGCAAACCAATTGACATAATACTAGAACCTTGTATATTCTTAGATTCCATAACACAGGCTAATAACTATACAACACATTTCATATTTTGTACAGGTTTCAATGAAAATAGAAATAATTAGTTACTTACAGCAGGGCCATTTGGACCTTGGGCACCAGTTTCTCCATCTTTTCCAGGCAGACCCTAGAAGAGAGAATTAGAATGAACTTAAAAACAAAAGAAAGAAGTATATTGTATAAATATATATATAGAAAGAAATGCAATGCTTTATATTGTTTTAAATAAAAATGTTGTACTTAATGTCCTTTATTATATTATTTATAGAATCATTAGGAGGTTTAGGCCAATGCATCTATCTTGTATTATTATACTGTAACCAATTGATATTGACTACTACTGTAGACAAAATCCAATAAACTGCAAATAAGAATTTTTCTAATGGGTTTTTAATTTAAATAAAGAAAACACCAATGCATAAATTAATTAGAAGTACTTACTCTCAGACCAGGTGCACCAACCAATCCTTTCTCACCAGGCTTGCCAGCTTCACCCTAAGATAAACCAGTACAGTTATCAATTCAAAGATATTAAAAAGCTAATTATATAATGTTTAGTGAATGTTATGTGACAGTGATCCAAGAAGATGGTTTAGATGTAATAAAGCACATAAGTAAATACATTATTAATAGTTATATCGCATTTACTCAATTACAAAGCTATTAAGGATATACACTATGTTGCCTGCTATATAGTAGGATCTTAAAATAAGTTATAAGATCACTTGGTTGACTACAGTAACCTCCATGGTCACTCTTATTATAGATAAATGTGTAAGTGTAATGTCAAATTGCAAGATTGTAAAGTTCCTTACATTGGCACCTTTAGGCCCTGGGAAACCCATGACTCCAGGCTGACCACGAGCACCCTGAGGACCAGGAGGTCCGGGACGGCCATCTTCACCAGCAGCACCCTAGAAGTCATAAAAACAAGTCATCTTTTTCCCACTGTTTCTAAAATATAATGAATGTCATGATATTTATATTTAAAGATTAAATATGTGAATTACAATATGAAACTTACAGTTGGACCAACTTTTCCTTGAGGACCAGCATCTCCAGGGCGTCCAGTAAGACCCTAAGAGGGAAATAGCAATAATACCCACTGAAAATCTGGAAATGTTCATCAAGACATTGGCAAAAGATTAGGTAAAATCACCTAGAATGTTTAGAATGACATAGCTTAATTGGAATATTACTACATAAAGACTACACACACCATTGTCATGTTATCTAAGAGCTTTATGTAAAATTATAATAATGTATAAGAGTATCTATAGATTAGAAATGTCTATAGATCCGTTACAGCTTATGTAACAGTACAGTTATGCTCGGTACACTCACATTCTTTACTATATACTTACTATAGGCAGCCTGTCACTATATTTTTAGATATATCTGTTCCAGTTGTGTGTATTTGTATATATATTTGTGTATTTATTTATACTTAGCAAAACCTGCTCAATATTTTTTACAATTGTTGCTATTTTTTCCCTATTATTATCTTTAAGCAGTGGTCTATTTTTTCCCACTCAATGAAAAATATAATTAACAAGCATTTGGTAAATGCTGCCAAGGTATCTGTAGTAAAACGCACAGCATGGTCTATCTGATTTTACTTACTCTAGCACCTGGGAGACCAGGTTCACCAGGGCGGCCAGGATCACCATTAGCACCCTTTGGACCACCAAGACCAGGGACACCACGATCACCAGGAGCACCCTATAGGGAGAAACAATGAGATTTGAACATTTGTAGATGCATTCTGAAAGTTTGCATTTAGATAAAACAAGACTGGACTAAAATTGTCATCCATGTAGAAGGGTTTTACCTTTGGTCCAGCAAGACCATCTTGACCAGGGAAACCACGGTTACCAGGGGCACCCTGTTGACAAAAAAAATATTGCAATGATTATTAAGTTCAATGACAAGTTTCATACTCAGTATCAGCGTTCATATATATAATACCAGTATACAAAACATTATCACTAGAAACATGTATACCAGCTTCTCAACCAGCAGTACTAGTTCCACTGGCAGCAGTGGCACTCTCTCTAGTAGTACAACTGGAAAAGTAACTATAGAGTTATCAGCTGCACTTGTATTTAAACTAGGGGTGAATGCAGAGGGTATAGTTGCATAAAATTTCTTGGGGTCTGGAATACATAACAACAATCCTCAAAAATTGTGATAGTTAAAGTTGATTATATGTAAACATGTTTGATATTTTGATATATATGTAACAAAAAACTGATTCTGAAACTTATAGTGTATATATAGGTATAGAAGGTTATATTGAATTTGGTCAGTGCAAATGTTTATGGAAATGGCCTTCACAACCCAGTAATGTCCTGTGCTTAAATGCTGTGAAAGCCATTGTGATCTCTATGTTGTAGGCCAGGTGTTCCTTTATACACATGTTGTCTGTTCCATATAGATCATGATCAGCCTTACTTTAGTACAGTAGTACTAATTCTTTCTAGATGAGCATCAGTTTCCAAGCAACACCCCAAAGTGACAACAGAAATACATACTAGTGAAAAGTTTTTTAATTACCAATATTTAAATTCTAGTTCTTCAAATGTTTTGTTTATACCTACTGAGCTCGATAAATGGCTCTATTGTGAAGGTTTATTAATGTAGCTATGCCATTGTGATTTGGTTTAAGGTGAAGTCACTTTGTGTGTGTACTAATATAGTAATGACATTATTTTAGTGACTACATGTAAAAATGTCTAGTTTCATCATTCAAACTTTCTCAAACTTACTCTTTCGCCAGGAGGACCAATTGGACCAGCAGCACCAGGCTCACCACGGGCACCTCTTTTACCTTCTTCACCAGCTGGGCCAGGAGCTCCCTGAGGACCTGAGGGTCCCTAAAACATCAAGTTCAAATGTTTATTAGCAATGTAATGTACAACTGCTAAATGCTGGTAGTAAGCATGCCACCTAAATGTCTATGGTAGTACACTTATCCCAAATTACTGGGTGATAAAAGGGGTAGCCTTTGTTAGGTGACTAATTACCCTTGTAAATAAGTATCAAATCCCCATTAAACTATAACTGGAACATTTATCTTCTTTTTCTCTTTTTTGTGTGCAAAACCATCCACTGGAGTGCCAGTCAATGTGCTATTTTATGTTAAAATACATTTATCTAAGATAAAGGTGTTTCATACTGTATCATCTTTTTATAACAACAGTTTTGAATTCAGAATAAAAATAATAATAATAATATATAGACATAATTGATTAATACTTACAATTTCACCTTTGGGACCTTGTTCTCCCTTAAAACCTGCAATACCTGGGTCACCCTGAAAAACAACACAAACAACACATTAGTGATTCTGTGTAACACTTAGATCATTTTAGATATTATGTCATAAGAAGTTCTAAGATATTTTAGATTTTATCTGTGTCAGATTGAATTACACAATCCGCAGATCATGCTTCAAGGTGCCATATACATTGGAAATGGTGAACTGATATTAGGCTTTTCACTCCCCTGCTTTTAGCAATGCATATTCAGATATGATTGCTTATCCAACAGGATGTTCCCACAAGGGATGGCTTGTCAATAGTACTTAATCTAACATACAATACTTTAAATATGGCAATTAGTGCAACAGCTTCACTATGTGTAAAGTAATGCATACTAATAAGATTTAAATCACTTACAGTTTGACCTTTGGGACCAAGAGGACCAGTGGCACCCTGTGGGCCAGGTGGACCACGTGGGCCGGGGAAACCAGGAGCACCAGCAATACCAGGAGCACCCTAAACAAGGAAACAGACAAATAAATAAGGAATTATTGTATGAAATTCTGTTATAGCTATCTCTAATATACTGTATTAACATAATGTAGATGTATTAAAGTTATACTTACAGATGAACCTTTAGCTCCAGGAATACCATCAGTACCAGGGTTACCCTAAAAAAGAAGTAAATTATATTATATATTTTATACAATTCAAAAATTTACCAAAAACATAAATCAATGTAAGGGAAAATACTGAAAAATAGGTTCTGTAACTCATTTCTACCAACTGTGTTTTTAACAATTCCCAAAACTGAAAAGAGACATAACACGTTTAATGGTTCATCGTGTCCTACTGTATGTCGATGAACTCTATACAGGTGAGACAGATAGTTGCTATTCCACTAGTAATCAGCAGAGCCTAACCAGTAATCCAAATACATTATACAATTTTGTAATGCGCTGCATAGTAATAGACAGCCTCAAAATTCATATACTGATGGCCTTGCATGGCATCAAACCTATTTTTATTATTAAAAGTATGACAAAGTATACATTATATGTCGGGAAGGTGCAAGTCAATGCACATTCTGTAGCTGAACACCTTATAAGTAACCCCCAGTTCATACAGTTTTTGACAGTTTAGGTAATTTGTGTAGAAATGATCAGTAAGAAACTTACAGGTGCGCCAGAAGGTCCAGGGGATCCAGGTGTGCCAGACTCTCCTCTAGAACCCTGAGCACCCTCAGGTCCGCGAGCACCAGTAGGACCAGCTTCACCCTGATGAGGAAAATAAATGTCATTATCACTGCACATGCAATATTATTATACACTATAATAAATGTCTTGACAAATAGAAAGAAAAATGTCCTATATATAGCAATACTATATTTAACTGTGTTCATTGATAAATATGTATTGACATAATGACTAGTCCTTGGTTTCTGTGGTAGCCTTTAACAAATATTTTGTATGCAGTGAATGGGAATGGAAGTACTCTATCCTGCCATCTAGTGGCCAATTTCATACTTAGCATAAGCAATTAGAAAAATTAAAGGACCAAATATAAGGGCAACTTAAATGTTGCTGTTTTAAAAATATATGACTAGGGCTACTTATTCTCTATGTAATAACAGTAAAGGGTCTTATTTAGTTGATGTATCAATGCATGTAATTTGAGTTACAAACTGATCAATATTACCAAGAAATATATGACGCCCCTCATCAATATTATTCAAACATCAGTTTCCAAAATCACATTATGTCATATAATACCGAATAATGTCTGCAATAACTTCCAAAAAAACTGATTTTGAACTGCTTTTAGATAATATCATATGCCCTTTTTATTGTTAAGAAAACTTTGCATTTGGGTACATGAGCAACATTGTTTCATTTGAAGGTTAAAGAGATGTAGAATTTAAAGTAATACAAAAATGGAAGGTAAATTGGCATGAGATACGGTGAGATGAGTATGAAGGTTATTATATTCTCTTCTCTATTCTCTATAGTCCAGTACATAATAAAACAGTGAAAATAGTATTTGTATTGTCTGGTAAGACTTTTATTTTGTGTCCTCTGAATTTGACAATATTTTATATGAATTAGTATTTTATGGATGAACTAAATCATCATTGTCTCCCGAGCACAAAGATTCCTGTTCATCCAAAATCCAACCTGGACCCCTGTGTTATCTGGTTACCATAGTAACTACTGCAAAAAGCCACATGAGAACACAATTACAAAGAGCTGCCTATTGAGAATAATCTAAAACTTAAAGGAATCTGTAAAAATATGTTCTCCAGCCTACTCCCTGCTCTGTCCTTCATTTGGACCTTTTGATCCTCTACCTTTTACTGCACTAAACCATTTACCACTTAAAAAAATCTATTAGTTGGCCATGATGCTGTCAGGTGTAAGATCAAGGTGTATGAAATAAAAGAAGCATTCCAGTTAGTTATGTAATATGCATTGTTCTTTCATATTATAACTGACCTAATATGAATGGGTTTTTGTAGTTATTTTGTACAAATTAATGCTACAAATTAATGCTAATTAGACCTGCAGTATCCCAGTGTATTATGAGGACCTCTGGTGGTGGTAGCATGAATTGCACTCCCCTTGGAGATTAGAATTTGGTACACTGTGCTCTAATTTTGTTATTATGTGGTCAGGGAAAAGATGATTTCGTTTTTCTTTGTTGAAATATATAATATTATATCCTGTATTGTTATTTTTATAGTGTATTTGTGAACATTTCCGTTCCCCAGTCATCTCACCCTCAGACAACTAAGTGTAAATGTTAATCTGACTAAGGAATGTTGCTGACAAATTGCTGTAGTTAAGCACATACCTTAGAGCCAGGGGCACCAGGGAAACCAGGAGCTCCAGCTGGACCAACAGGTCCCTGTAAACAAAAGGAAAGAATGATTTACAGACATTCAGGCATCTTGGTTTTTAAAGCAGTTTAGCCCTGAGTATTTTGACAGCTGTAGAGGAAATGAAGCTGCTACAGTAGTATACATTGTATCCAAACAAACCATTACCTAGGCAGTTCCTTTCCTCTAAATAAAATCTCTTCTGGTTACAGATCTGCTTCTATTGTATTTTGTATTATACATAATACATCTTTATTTACTTTTTATTTACTTATTTATTAAATTTGTGGTCACACATAAGTAAATTGAAAGAGTAATATTAAATGTAAATATTCAACTGATTGGATTACTTACTGGAGGACCAGCTGGACCGGGAAGACCATCATTACCACGGGCACCCTGTTGAAATAAAGCAGAGGGTTATGCCAAATACTATCACAGTTTTATATTGAGGATCAAGTGATGAGTTGTAAAATGTTGCTTAATATTTATGATTTATAATTGATCAAGTCAAATGATTTGTGTTTTATTTAAAAATTGTTGATATAGTAAACACTACATCTGTAAATAATATTTAACATGCAAATATCTTAAGTAAGATATTTATTGTATATAGGTATGTTGTTACTCAGTAGCTATCAGATTAAATATGCTACACATTCTGGAATGCGCACTATAGTGCCATCTGGTGGAACATACAGGATATTACATTACACATTAAATGTCAACTAGAAACATAGGCTATATTCTACAAAAATAGGTTGGCAATATCCTTGGATATGATTCATTTCATAAGGATAAAGAAGTGTGAATTAGGGGCCTAGAGGGACAAAGGTTTCTATATATGCCCCTATACTGCCCCCTTAGTAACAAACTGCCTCTCAAATTGTGTTGTGACAACTGTAATCACAAATCCTCAGCAAAGACAAAGGTATTCATCATGTGTTATATGAATGTATATATTATCCTATATATGTAGCTTATATAATGATGCATTGTTTAAATATTGATTTGTACTTATGCATTAATCTCAACAAATAGATCAGTATATTGGGTCATGTTTAGCACTATTTGTACTGTAAAGTAAATAGTTTGCAATGTAATAGCATAACACCTCATTTCTTGTGCATTGACCTGTTTGTTTGGTAAAAGAATATGGAAATTGTAGTCACTGAGCTCTAGGAATATAAACATCAGTGTTATAATGGAATGTTGGAGACAAGCCCAAACACAGACCATCCACAATGTCAAAGGCACAGGATAGCAAACATTCTACTATGACCTACAGGATGAAGGGGATTATGGCAAATACTGATCACTCATATTCCCTACAAATGCCTTGATGTATATTTACCTAAATAAATCCCTTTAAATAAATGTGTTCTTTTCTGTGTTAAGCAGTTACAATGATTTGTTGCAATCTTGGATCTATCTTGGAAGTTTATATAGGTAGTTTAAATACATATTGCTAGTCTGTGCATGTAGGGATTACATTTAATGCAAAACATAATCCTTATTCACACTTATAATTGTTTTCTTTATACATGCTATGTCAGGATTATATCAGAGATGTGACTGTAAAGATATAGCTACTTGTAATGTAACAAGAGCTCCTGAACAACTTGCTGGCTCATTAACATAACTGTATGTATTTTATTTTGCATGCATGGGTATCTATTGCTATACCAATGTTCCATGGATGTCCCCAAAAATGATCTTTATGGAATAATACTTTCTCATAGTCCTCATTATACACTGATAATGACATCTTTATCTCCATCAATCCTTGCTTGTACTTAGGTTGAGTGAGGGAATGGGAACAGCTTAAATAGTGATTTCTTTTGTTTTGATCATATATTATACTTACAGCAGAACCAGAAGGTCCGGGACGTCCTCTCTCACCAGGGAGACCACGGGGACCCTAAAATAATTAGGATTTAAATCAGATTATTATTTAAATAATTAGCAGACTATTATATGTACTTTATTGCAATCTATCTGTAACTATTATGGTGTGCGTATATTATTGAATCAGAGTCTATAAGCCATAATACTTTGTTACTCTTTACCATACTTTACTCTTCTTAATAATACTACAGAGCTGAACCAATCAGATGCTTACATTTCATTAAAAAGGTGAAGACTGATTACTGACTGGCAGTTCAAATATAGACTATGGATAGATATTTAGCTTACATTTTCCATAAAATCCACTTACCATTGGCCCAGGAGCACCAGCTTCACCATTAGCACCACTTTCACCCTGTAGGAATAAAAATCAAATGAAAAGTTTAGAAAGTCAGCTTTTCCTATATGCTCAATGCCCATCAGCCCAATGCTGGAAACCTCAGCTGTAATACAGAGAGTTGCCACTATGCTCTGGAACAGGCTCATTTTACATTAGCAGGTGCAGCACATTACAGGGAATTATTTTGCTCACCTAGCTTATTTATGACACATTTGAGATATCAGTAGTTACAATTTTAAAAGTACTTTCCAAATGTTACAGTGGATTTATAAAATAAAATGATAATAGTAGATACATGTAGTGCACAAACAGTATTGCACACTCCTTACCTTGGCACCAGCAGCACCAGCCTCACCCTTTGCACCATCCAGACCTGGGTAACCCTACAATAAGAAATAGTTGATATTATTATATAGTAAGAGATAAAAAAGATCTTAAACTTTACTTGCACTGAATANATCTTGAAGGGTAATCAATATGGACAATCATTATCTAAAGTCAATGTAATCGATTATATATATTTCAAACTAACCCTGTGTCCTTTTACTCCAGGAAGTCCGGGAGTTCCAGGGAATCCTCGAGCACCCTAAAAAATAAAGAGAATAAAACACTATTTAATATCAATAATAACTGCTTGACTTCAGTATGTTTTGGCTCAGTGTTGAATTTTATCCCATGTAAGTATATGAAATGTAATTATTATTTATTAATTTACTAACAGGATTATATATAGCGCCTTTATATAGCGCTTGTCAAATAATAATTCCAAACTTTATAATAAATATCCTCCAATAATTTCAATATTAAAAAAGAAAGACTTTCTATTCAAGTTTCATTGGTTTAACTGGTCTATCAGGACTCATGGCATCCTTTNTTTAGTGTGTCAGTGAGTCCTAATCATAGCATGTTCCAATAATGCAATCAGTTGGGTGCCGGGTTGTTGCATTGTTGTACCATATTGCCATGATGTTTGTCATACTCATCCATCAACACCTGACTGCCTCCATTGATACTATGACTGTTACTATAATGTCACCATTAATTCCATTAATGGTCCATGATGTTTGTCATAGCCAGTGTTAGTGTTCATTCTCTAGGACATGTCTTTTTTATGACTAGTGTCAGTATTCCAAGTGTTGCATAAAAACTTGCTCCATTATGAAAATAACCCTATGATAGAACAATATGGGACATATTCCAAAGGTGTTCATTCAGTATTCCATAAACAGTGTCTTTCACATGCAGGGCATGTCTGAAAACCATCTGTATCTGTATTCATCCTCCAGTAATAATGCAGGATGAACCATACAGAAGTGTCAGTGTTGTCAATGATTATTCTGTTGACCCTCAATGTTACTGTTCTGTATCACTTTTAGTATATTAATGTAAATCATGATCAAGCCACACACTTTGGATTATGAAATCTTACCTGTGGTCCTGGGGGTCCACGCTCACCAGATTTGCCAGGTTTTCCAGCTTCACCCTAAAATAATTAGGGAAGGGCAATTAGTTTAAATTAAGCTATTAAACTTACATGTGTTACTTTCTATAATGTAAACATTTTGTAGTAGTCAATAAGACTATGATTTACCAGATATCCCAAACATATTTTCCACCTCTATAGTAACATATTACACACATTTATNAATTTTTAAAAACCCCAAATCATATCAAACCCTTAATATTAAATTTTAAATCATTACTTACATCATCGCCAGGCTTTCCAGCAGGGCCAGGGGGGCCACGGGGTCCCATAGGGCCCTAGAAAACAAAACACAAACACCATAAGTAAAAAGTCAGATATAAACAAAGTAAGAATGTGTGAGAAAGGGCTCCCCCTATAGTATGAAGAATGAACGCCACTATGGGTTTATTAGTGTTTCCTTTTCTAAATGATGTGTATGTCCACAGAATATCATAAGAATAAAAATCCCCAGTAGAGCACTACATCAAAATAATAGTGTAACATATCTGGATTAGTTGAGACACAATTATATTTATTAGATATAATTAATGTACTGTACAGTGCAGTACAGATTACATAAAGGTTCTGGATGCTGTATATATCTAAATCATCCAGACTGCTCCAACAGAGCAGTGAGTTATCTTCGTTTTAACATACTATCGCAAGTGGAACCACCCAAAATGTTATATGCTGTACTTGCAATATATTTCATGGAACATTACATGCTTCTGTCACTCTTGAGTCTAAATAAAGAGGGTATGTATATTTCCAGATAAATAGATTACTTACAGCAGCACCTGGTTCTCCAGGCTCACCAGGATTTCCTTGGAAACCTTGAGGTCCCTAGAATTCAAAATTAAAGTTTTTTTTTTTTAAAAAAAAGCAAACTCAGTTGGACAACTTGCTATCCTTACACTCAATCAACACTTACAGGGGAACCGGATGGTCCGGGAGGTCCTCTGGGTCCCATAGGGCCCTAACATATAAAGGAAACATGATTAAAATACATAAAAGATAGTAAAGAAACCTTGAATATGGAATCAATGGCCTTCTGTATGGCAGGCTATGTGTGTAACTGTAGGCTTTTTTGTTTGAGCAAAGTAACACATCTCCATTTATTTAGATCAGCTTTGAACTTGGAAGCCTGCCATGTTTACCAGCTCCAGAGCTCATTTACTGTGTGCCAAAAAAAGGCCGAAGCACAGACATTTCCAGCAGGAATTCCATAATGTAGTAGCTGAAGTCTGCACGTTTAAGACTTCCAGCCCAAGATCAACACGACTGTATGAACAAACCCCGAATTATATTGACAAGGTTGTTTTGTTTTGCACAGCATGGTAAGGAACAGACAAAATATCATGTACTGTGTAAATAGTNCAAGCTGCAGGCTTCATTATTTATTAGGCTTAATAGATGAGCAATAATTGCAAAAATAAAGGTGATCATCTGAAACACTGGGAGCTGTTTCTATGACAAGGCTAATGTGATAGTTGAGTTTTTACCATTGGTCCTTGCATGACACCCATTTGTGCACCTCCAGCTTTCTCATCAAAACCTCCAGTCATCTGAGCAGCAAAGTTCTGTGGAAGGAAGAAGTTTACCAATATTTAGAAAACACACATAAAATAGTTTCATATAAATAAAAGGTATGTGGAAAATCTACAAACAAATGCACACGTGCACTGTATTAATAATAGCTGCAGGCTACTGTATATTACACCCTGCTTCCAAACTATCACAGCGCACCCTAGTGGTTGAATGAAGTATATACACCTGAAGTTTAAATTGAATAATAATTTCTGTAATGCAACAATAATGCAACAATCTGTTTTCAGGGATAATACATTACCGCTGGCTGGTAAATGGTTTCCTTTACAATCCAATATTATATGTATATTATTTGGTGTTGCTCTGGGGTAGTCTAAATAAAGTGTGATAATGCAGTACAATAGCAGTATAGCCTAATAAAGTGGAGTGAAAGTTGGAAGTATCAATATATACAGGGTCTGAATACTGTGTCAGAGAGCAGGGAATCATATGGCATATATGATGCAATGTTTCTTCTTGGCATTCTTAATGATTTAATATTAAACTGTGGACCTGATACAAATGTTATGTTATGTATACTAAATGATTGATTAATTAATATATCAACTGTTAGGTGTTTAGTGCTCTAATGAATGGAAATTTGGAGCTGGTGCAGGATTTTACACCTTTAGCAGTTAACAGTTGTTGAATTTTGCAGCTTATTTCGGACCTGTTTTCTACCATCTTTTAATATCTATATTATTAATGTAAAATCACATTCATGACCATTCTACTCTAATGGATATGGGAATATTGCCAGCTCTATAATGTTCAAGAATTCATTCTCACTCTATCCTATCCTCTAAGAATATACATATGATTATACCTGGGCATATATTATACTGACATTCATTTAGATTTTATGCAATATAAGTCATATTGTTGCATAGTTGCATATCGAAGGCCACCAAAATGAAATCCTTTATAGATTTCAAAAATGTGTCTTTGCATGTTACCCAAAACCAAGTTTTTACTTTAATTCATTTATTTACACAATAATTAGCTATCAAGTAACCATTTATACAACAGTGTCCCTTCAGCTACATGCTGTAAGGGCTCCATGTAGCATTCGGTGGTAAAAAGCACACATACACTGAGACTTCTATATAATATATCTATATTATATATATCTATATAAATGAATGGTGCTGATTGCCATTACTGGATAAATGAATGTAACTTGTATGTAGCTCTAAATCACATATACAATCATTTTACTACATAAGCCTTTGAAAATCGTATGTTATTTTCTCTAATGCCATGTCTTTCCATTATGTTATATGTAATAGTTCTGACATATAATCCTATCGTTGACATATAATCCTATAGTTGATGATGCAGTTGGACAGTTATTAAACATGTGTAAAGTTTACTGTAACATAGTCTGTTTTATAGTTTTTCCTCTTTGGAAGTGTAAAAGAACTGCTGCTGCCTCCATACTACGGTTGGAAGCCATTTTGGAGTTGATCAAGTATCCATAAAAAAGCAGTAAGCAATAAGTGTTTCATGAATGTCATGTCTTGTAAATATACAGTTCTTCATGGAGTACAGCAGTAATGTCACTGTTTCCTAGTAAACTGATTTCAATTCCAGTTACCTACTTCCAGATTCTCTAATATGTTTCTATGTAGACTGATGGGTTGAGGAATCCAAAGCTTAAGCTAATTGCACAATAAGTAAATGTCATTTGTTGCCATGTTAAGATAGTTTGTTAGGTACCTATAAGTATATTACAGTTGGTATATTTTCTATATATGTCTCTTGAAAGTTATTGTACTAACTACAAACACAACCTAGAGTAAGAAATGATTAAGTTATATCTAAAAGTAGGTTGTTGGCAATTAAGGAATAAAATGATGAGATATTTGCTAGGTATATTAAATGAAACATAAAGTATTTATGTTTTTAGTCATTGTCAGTCTATGAAAAGCATGTACAACATTAGAGTTTTCATGCTGGAGATAAACTCAAGGCTTGCCAATGAATGGCCAGGACCCTGGACAATCCCCTTCTTGTGCTGTGTCCAGCAGAATAGAAAAAACTTTCTGGGCAGAGGATATTTTGTGTCAGAGGAATGCTAACAAACCCAGTGATTACAAAGACTGCCTCTTATTTGGTCAATTTTAACAGTGGAGTCTTTCAACTCTGTCACATTCATTTAGAGCTGTTGGAAAAATGTTCCTGGTTGATAAGAACTGGTGGTGTGAACTCTACAGAGTTGTGGGACAGGCCCAATGGCATAATTATGTCTACTTACTCCGCCAAGGCCAGGAGGTCCAGGTGGGCCAGGGGGTCCTGGGTTTCCAGGAGTACCGGGTTCACCATCTCTTCCACGGGGTCCGGGAGCACCCTGGGTGGCACAAAATGGATACATTTGTAATACCATAGTACAAACTCTGCATGATTATTCCCCATTCAGCCAACAAGGAGACAATATTGGGCAATCATATAGGACTAGTATGATAGCCAAGTAACACAAGATGGAAATATTATAACTCAGTGATAAAGAACCATGCATGGTAGGCACAGCTCATAAATGATTACATAGAAATGGCCATAGAGGGCCATGTACAATGTGCAAATTGGTCAATTTATAAAACTTTTTACTATTTCATATATTTTACGTACTTTCTCGCCCTTTTCTCCACGATCACCTCTTGGTCCTTGTTCACCAGATGGTCCCTAAAATGACCAATAATTTCTATCAATGACATTCTGACCAAAGAAAAAAACATGAGAGTTGGATCCTCAGTTTTCCATCTCTGATATACCTGTGGCCCTGGAGGTCCTCTTGGTCCTAGAACCTGTATCACAAGAGAATACAACATTGTTTAATATGAGTAATTCTGATATTTTTACTACTATTATTACTATACAGGCTCTCTTTTGGTGTATTATAATATGTATAATATGTTACTTACATCTTTAATATCGCCAGGTTCGCCTTTCTGTCCCTGAAAATGTAAAACAAAAGATGAATTATTAATTCATTCATTCATATATAATATGAGTCTTATGCAACTACAGGCTTTGCTTGACATCAATAATTTGGAAATAGGCGCACCTGTTGGCATCAAGTGAAGTAGCTACTATAATACCTACAATACCTAAATTATGTGTTTAGCTCCAGCTACAGTCATTGGCATATTATATGTATCAGTGAGGAGAATTAATATTACCACTGTATCACTTAGAATGCAAGGTATGACTCATTTATACCCTACATAACTAGTACACCAACAATAAGTTTAATTATTGTATTTGTGGCAATAAAAGAGTAATAGTTGATCACACAGGTGATAAGGGGCTGATTCAGAGTAAGAACAAGTCAGATTCTAGTTTATCTTGACTTTGACATCTATGTTAAAATTTAGCAAAATGCAACTTTTACTGTGAATTTAAAAATAGAGGATTAAACAGAAAATAATGTGAATTCTATGTGAAAAGGAAGGTAGTTACCATGCGTGTAAAATAACTAAAATCAGGTCTACATTTGCACCTGTTCTGACATTACTCTAAAACTCTTGATCAGTGCTGATGTGCATTGTCATTTAGAACAAGTAATGAGAAATAGATTACCTTTAGTCCACCTTGCCCTGTACATAGNTAGAGAGAAGAGAAAGGTTAGCTTGGGAAAATGTATGTGTAACATATTTAAACACTTAGATGAAACAAAACAGACTGATCAAACAAAGACCACTTCACAGACAAAGGATGGACACAATCGACGCCTTCTTCTCGGGAAGAAGTTCAATGTTAAGACTCATGACATGAAACATCCTCTACTTAACGCAGGTTTGATATCAGTTGGGTTTGGGACAATTCCTGCTTCCAGATTGCTCGATCATAGTTCAGTGTCAGGTAGTTAGAATAATGCATCAATGAGCTTTTGGATGGGGTAAGATGTGAAAGCTGATGGGCTCACTAAGCACTTCAAGTGATAATCAGCAATTTTTCACATAAGCAGTTAAAATAGAGGTAGTTAGGAAAAGATTAGTTACAGGAAACACTAAATACAGACAAGACTTATGACAGATGTTAATGAAGACTGCACACAGCACTGATAAACACACATTGTGCATCAAAGAAACACGGATATATCATAGTTTGTCATTAAACATAAATGCTGTTTATCGTTACAGTGCTGATTGTGCAGTGTAAGCCATTAAAAAGGGAACCTCGCTGATGACTTCTATTCTGCCTCTTACTAAGTATGATCATGCACAGGTTCATGGGATTTGTATAGCATGTGGCTGGCTCAGTGTGTGCTTCCAATCTGCCTGCCAACAAAAGCCACAGGAGTGTAGACCTGTGGTTTCAGCACAAGGCAAAAAAAGGACACAACACCACTCCTACTCCTGTGATGGTTGTAATTTAGTCATATCAAAGTTTTAATCATATATTACTGTTCTATTAAAAGATCTGTAAAAGGGAGTGTTCCAGAACAAGCGTAACTGAACCTGTGCATTACATAGGCAGAAGCATGAGCAGGAGGTGCCCTTTTTAAATGCAGCAGGGACCTATGGTTTCTAAGTCTATTAGAGAAAGACATGAAATCCATAGGTGTGCACAAGTAATTTATTTATAAAACACAAATAAATAAATTACGACCACTGGTGGTGGAGGACTGCTCAGTTGGGCAGATGGGGCAGCACTCTCCAAAGGGGATCTCGGCATTAGGACAGTCTTTATTTTCCTCGCAGATTATCTCATCGCAGAGTATAGTCCCAGTGTCACAGACACAGATTTGGCAAGGTTCTGGTTTCCACACATCTTTGTCACTATACTTCTGCCCATCCTGCACGCAGCTCCCTACGTCCACTGTGCCAATGGACAGGGGTTGTTATAAGCATAAGAAGAAGCAGCGGAATAGAGTAAGTGGAAATAAAATAAAAGGAAAAATATCATACAACAGTCATAAAATTGTCATATATTGCATTGGTGTTATATATATATATATATATATATATATATATTTAAAAAATATTAATTACTATTTAAATAAAACACATTCAAAAATATTCATCATATACTGTATTTATCATGCTGGTTTCCATTAGTAGCAGCAGTTGCAGTATAATAGTGTGTGTCATTTGTAAATTGGCCAGATAGGGGCAGTGCTGAACCAGACAGTTGAAGGTGATATAAGTTCAGATAATAAAGGCTGCTTGGGGTAAGAGGGAGGAGAATGCCCTAGTGCTATATTTTCTGGCTAGAGTTATAGGAAGTTGTAATATAATATCATAACTTGAGTGATGTAGAATTGTTAATAGTAGCAGGGTTCCCTAAGGTCATTCAGGAACTTTAAAAAACTGTTGGAAATAGTTGTCCATTTGCTTCTTTCCTAATAAATGTGTAGTTGTCAAAACTGCAAATAAAATACATTATTTAATACCATTACTAAATAAGTACTTTTTATGCACATGCATGGTGAATAGATGGAATAAATGTTATAAAATAAGTTACTCAATTATGATGCATACTATTATGGGTTTATTAAAGAAACCTAAAGAAAAACCTTAAAACAAATAATGATGAATTTGTACAGTGACAATGGGGATATTATAGGACACTGTGAGCCTCATTATTACCAGGCTAGCTCCCTTTGGGTCCCATGCCTACACTTGGGTAGCCCAGAGGACCCTTAATGAATGGGCCTTTCTGTAAAATACACAGAGGTCTCAATTCACATTTCACTGTCAGGGGCCAGTTTAAATAAATATGGGCAGAATTTCAACCCCATCTGGAAATCATTGCTGCCAATCCTCCTAGTGCAAATAAACAATCACAATAGTCAATTGGTGTCTTCAAATAAGGCCTCATCTCAGCTTTAAACCATATTGACATGTCTTAAAGGCTCATCTACTTTAAACAAATACAAATGCACAGTTTTTGGAGTTGGCATTCCCTTCAAACCTGCCCAAATCCTAAATATACCTATTGACATGCATACAAAATGCTTCACATTCATTTTTACCCACATTAGTGCCCCAGCTTAGTTTGGGCCTTTGGTCACCTGAAGGGCTAAATGGTGCTACACAAGTCTATCAGGCCTACTTCATGCAAGGCCATAGGCCAATTATATAATTTAGTCTATAGTCTTAGTCTATTAAAAAGAATTAAAAACAAAAATCCTGATTACATTACCAGTTTTATACTTCCCCCAAAGGTATATATATATATATATATATATATATATATGTCTACATACATCTTACTGCACAGTACAGTTATGGTAATTCATAAACACCTCCATCTGTCTCCTCTGACATTTTCTACACTTATTTCCCTTTCTGCAGATGTCACTTTTAGGAGAAAATGTGCTTTTGGAATGGAAGAATGATTCCAGCAGTAAAAGTGGCAAGTAGTCAAGGGAGCATGCCTTTCCATACTAGACGGGAATGGCTTTACAATCTGTAGTATACAAAGACTTAAAAGGCTCATAAAGGAATTTTCTGGACCATTGGGGACCTGCCCAAGCAAGTTAAGAAATGTCTGCTCAGAAATAAACCTTCCAGCAGTTATCTCGAAGATTTGCCCAGGCTGTGTTCTAGCCAGGTGTTTTCTCATATAGTCTGTCTTTTCTGCCAGTTATAACAAGAAGTAAAATAATAATGTGTGAATCTAATTCATTGTTAAATTGACTTAATTCAGCATATTACTATTTTATCTTAAATATTATACTGACTTCTCAATGCTTTATATATATTTATATACATTATTTAAAGGAGGTTAATATACAAGTAAAGCTATTTAAGGTGACTTGGGAAGGATTTTGTGCTCCCCAGGAGTCCCATTCAGCACTCTTGTGGTTTCTGGAAGGTAATCCTTAAAGAGTGTGGAAATGTGGAATGAATGAATGAATGTGGAAATAAATGCAGCAATTCTAGTATTGGAAATAAATGTATGCTGCTTCTTCTTTCTAAGCACCAAATATTTAAGTCTCTTATTTCTATTACCTACTATAGTTCTTCCCTTTCTATCAATCAAACTGACTGAGGGCACAGGAATGTCAATGTCCACAACAGTTCAGTGCCATGACATACCTCTGCTATTGCTAGTTCAGCTGCTTCACAGTAAATAGCCTCTCATAAATCTTGTTTTTTAGTATGTATCACTAGTTAGTGATAATAGAAATTGTTCAATGTCAGGTAACTATAGAGTAACTATTTTACACCTATTCATGCTGTAGCTAAAAGTTTTGATCATCATATAAAACTTTTTAATGCTGACCATTAAGATATGGTAATTGCACAGGCATGCAGCATCATTAGTGGCTCCACTGCAGTTGCCAAGATGCTGTCACTAATAAGGATGCAATAACCTTGAATGCACTGCTACAATGTGCTACACTGTGCTATAATGTGCTACACTGTGCTATAAT